>JANIVZ010000116.1:0-29782 GCA_030578175.1 Dujonia santamariae | reverse complement strand
GATTGGCGAGGGGGTGGTAGTCAGATGAGGGGGTTATGGAAGAAAGCGGGTTAATACGATGAACGGTTCTGATCGTTGCTTCTTTGCCCAGGGGGTGTACGCTAAAGCTGTGTTCTTCCGCCATAAGAATGCTACTGCCTTTCAATAAGTGCATCGATTTTATTTCTTTTTTTTTTTTTTTTTTTTTTTTTTTTTTTTTTAAAAATTTTTTTTTTTTTTTTTTTTTTTTTTTTTTTTTTTTTGCCTGAAAATTATTCGAACCTGCTCACTCACTCATTCACTCACTCTCTCAAATCTCATATTAAATATTAGCCTGCTTTAAAAAATTATTTGATTTGGTGGTTTTCTCTCTTTACCACCACACAAACAAGCAACTTCAAACCTTTCCACGTACACACTCCCAACCCTACTACTCACCCCCTCCGACACTCAACACTCAACACTCAACCTTTACCTCAACCTCAACCTTAACCTTAACCTCAACTCAACCTCAACTCAACTTCAACCTCAACCTCAACTTTAACCTGAAACCCATCAATTTATCTCCCCAACCCCTCTTTTCATTGATCACCTCCGTAATATACCATTCACATTTCCCTCCACAATAAATATGACTGAATCCTTATTTGACACCAAATTTACCACCGAAGAAAAGAAGGCTCCAGTAGGCTCCACCCTTACCAACACTGCCGAAGACAATAAAGCTACAGTTGAAGCTGCTGCTACCCCAGTCGAAACTTCTTCTACTTCAACTTCATCTGACACTTCAGCTGTTGAATCTGATAATTCAACCCTCCCTCCAATTGAAGACAACGCAAACACGCTGGCACTTATCAATTACCGTGTTCTTGTTTCTGCTAAGGAAGCTGGTTGTCTCATTGGTCAAAACGGTACTGTTATTAACTCCATCCGTGAAAGTACCAACACTAAAGCTGGTATTTCCAAACTCCAAAATGGCTCCCACGAAAGAATTTTAACCGTTAGTGGTACTTTGGACGATTGCTCAAAGGCATTATCTTACTTTGCTCAAGCTCTTTGTAACTCTTCAAGTGAAAACTTGATGAACTATAACTTTTTCCCATTAAAACAATTATCCTCAATCCCATGTATTGAAGGAAAGACAACTATTTTAAGATTATTGATTCCAAATCTGCAAATGGGTACCTTAATTGGTTCAAAAGGTTTAAGAATTCAACAAATTCAAAGCAAATTTGATATTTCAATGATTGCCTCAAAACTGTTCTTACCAAATTCAAATGAAAGATTAGTTGAATTACAAGGTTCAGTTGATAATTTATATGATTCATTAAGAATTATTTCAAGATGTCTCATTGAAGACTTTAGTTCTATTGTTGGAACTAACTATTATATCCCAATTGGTTATAAGAAGGCTGGTGAAAGATTTGAAAGAAATGGATCTTCTCACCACAGTGTTAACAATGCTCAAAACAAGGCTTCCCTTGTTTCACTTAACTTACCTTTTGCAAATGAAATTGTTGGTGCCTTAATTGGTAAGAACGGTTCAAGAATCCAAGGGGTTAGAAAGGTCAGTGGTGCTACTATTGCTATTTCTGATGAAGCTGAAGGTCTGAATGAAAGAGTTTTCACTGTTTCTGGTACTTCATATGCCGTTGAAAAGGCCAAAGATTTATTGTACCATAACTTAGAAAGAGAAGAACAAAGAAGAGTTGAAGCCAATAGTGGATCCAACTAAGAAGAAGAAAAGTGAAGAAAAGTGAAGAAAACGAAAAAACCAAAAAAAAAAAAGATCATTTGATTGATTTGTGATATTATATTTGAAATTTAAATAAAAAGAAAATGGAATAAAAGAACAAAAAAAAAGAAGAAGAAAACCACTTCTTAATATGTACGATTAAATATGTATATATATATATGTATATATATATATATAAACATTGTAATTATTCGATATCAATGTTCTCTATAAGTAATTTTTATTCCAATTAAGACTTATTGAATTCTTAAATATAGAAGCAATTGCCATCATCTTATGGGAGACACCTAGTGCCTTATTTAAGTAAATAAGCTCTTAACTTCTCGGATTGCTTTATCCAACTAGGGGTAGATGCAATTGTCTGTTGGATCACCAAGTGATTGTCTTAAATAATCTTTGAATGGTATCTGGGACCCTGTTGGGGCAGATACATTTTGGTGTTCTACCATGAACATGATTTTCCAACTAAATCAGCCAATCTTTCTAAGTATTTTTGATCTATTTCTTCAAAACCACCTAAATCTAAACAATCAAGGTCTAAAACTCCAACTAATTCACCTCTATTATTCTTTATTGGTACCACTATTTCACTCTTAGTTTCACCATCACAAGCAATATGGCCAGGATATTCTTCAACATCTGGTACTAACTGGGTATTCATAGTTGAAGCAGCTGTTCCACAAACACCTTTACCTATTTTAATTATTTGACAAGCAACTTTCCCTTGGAATGGGGCTAAAATGAGTTGGGAAGTATCCTTAGGATCAACTACATAAAAGCCGGTCCAATTAACTGGGGTTTTAATGGAATGATAACCATGCCAAAGTAATGACGAGCAATTTGAAAGATTTGCTACCCAATTGTCAGTATCTTCAGCAAGAGCTTGGTAAGACAAGAGAAGAGATTCAAGCATATCTTGCTTTGACAATCCCTCGGAGTAATTTGAATAATCTGCGTGATTAACCATCTTTTAAATGAAATAGCAAGGATGAAGTGGATAGTATATTAATAATGAAAATATTCAATATTAGTTTCAAAGATGAGAAGCCACATTTTTCGGGGTCGTTCTCGATGATGGTGATGATGATGTATGATGTATGATAACGGCTAGATCTCATTTGGGAAAAAATATGTGAGATATTCTTTCTTGATACAGATTGAGTGCTTCTAAGAAACAAGTAACAAATTGTGCTTGTTGTTATATAAATATAAATATATATATATGAAATGGAGGACAAAATATCAAAAAGAGTTGATCGCTTTCTACTTCAAAGGGGAATTTCTTGTATAATAAAAGATAAGAATAAGTCATCTCGATCTAGAGCAGCTTCTCCCTCCCCACAGCCACCCAATCCTCGTTCACATTTCTTGAACCAAACGCTAAGAGACATTGATGATATAGATATTGATTTTGATGATGAGAGAGTTGTTGATTATTTTGGATTGAGTAGAGTTGAGTCCAACCCTGATGCTGATGAGTTTTATAGTGAGGTGGCAGACCCTGATAAGCATGAATTTGTTGCTCTCAAGTCGCATAGAGATAGAAGATATTCAAGAGAACCCATAACTGATTTGAATTTTGATGATGAAGATGAAGAAGATGAAGAAGATGAAGATGAAAATGAAGATGAGGATGAAGGTGACAGGGGTGATGAAAATGCTATAGATTCTGATTCTGATACTGATACAGATTCTGATGCAAATTCTGATACTACTTCAATTTGCTCAATGTTACCAATAACATCTCAACAAGCTTTCAAAGACTGGGAATTGCATGATCCAACCACTGCCAAAGAAATTTCTACCAACGGTGGAGTTTACGATCCATTCAGACCAGATTTATTTGAAGTTGAACCTAATGACCCTTTCGCCATGTCAAGACTAGCTCCTGCAGCCAAATATCGGGATCTGTTGCAATTAAAGCATTTCGGAATTAGGAAATTGCATCAACTTGAAAACTCAAGAAAGTATAAGAATAATCTCAGTGAGATCCTAGATAACAGATACTTGATCACTTGCTCGAGTAGCGAATTAATTATCTACGAATTTGATTCTAATCAAATCCCTAAGAGTATCCCAGTGCTAAGGTTTGATATTCGTCCAGATATTACACATACATTCGATAGACTAGCGTCAACCTGGCCCTACTTTCCACACACTATCAATTATCTTAAAGTTTCGGAGTTCTTAGGTAAAAAGGTACTTGGGGCTTGTTTAGATGATGGATTAATTCAATTATGGTACGTGGAAACCATTTTAGAACAAATACAAAGGTTCAAAAATAAATCGGATAATAGTAATAATAATAGTAATAATAATGACATCGAAGAAGTGAGGGTAGAAATAAGAAGAGGTGGTACTGCGCCTTCAACTGTTGAATCTGTTATCAGTAGAGAAGAATTGGAAAGTCATGAAATCAATAATCATCGTGATCGTGAATTCACCCCTCTTAGTATTGATGAGGAAGAACTTTCAAGTCAATTCATTTACCTCACAAATAGATTTTTTGGGTTAAAAATCAAGCCAGATTTTACTTTAAAGATGGGCTCATCATGCTGGGGATTGGATTTCCTTCCCAGTCATAATATGCTTGTTGCATCGGATAATTGTCAAAACATTACATTATTTTACTACGATACATATGATGAGAGATTCTATCACGTTGCTACTCATCAACTACTTCATAACATCCCTGAAGTATCTTTTTTGGATCAAATTGATGACGATAATAAGGTAAGGGTGTGTTGTTCGTCGATTTCTGGAGAAATCTTAGTATTTGAATTTGGATTTACTCCTATTTGTGGACCATTAAATTTTGAAGATTTTGATATATTTAGAAAAGAAAAAATTTACTGTATTGATCCTGCAATGATGCCTCTTTCAGTATCTTCAAACGTCAATATATCAGATGAGCAAAGATCTCTTAGATTTCCTAGAATTTCTTGGGACACTCCAAAAGTTATCAGAAGAGTATTGTTGGGAGAAGATTGCTGGACTTGTAAACCAGTTGCCGCAAATTATTTTAAACAAGTTCAATCCATTCGAGCAATGATTGGGGATCCTTGGTTAGATGAAGATTCTGAGATTAAGGAAATTATTAAAGAATCAAAAATCTTAAATCGAGAGTACGATCCAATACATACGAGCCACCTTGGTGCAGGCGCCAAATGGCAATTTTTTGAAGCTTCAGTACTTAAATTGGAAGAAGGTACAAATTATGAAGATAGTGAACTATTTGAAAGTGCAACATTAACTGGCATTGATGACACTTATAGAAGGATCAAGAAGGGAATAATTAGGGATGAAAATTGTAAGGACATAAATTCAATAGCAAATTTAAAGTCTCTTAACGGAAGGAAATATAAAAACTCTCCAAAGGAAACGGTAGAAGATTCATTCTTATGCATATCAACATCAAAGAGACTTGGATTATTTAGATCAGATTCATTATTTTGTGCATCAGCCACTAGAAATGTTTTTGATGTTTCGATTCCATTTAATGATGATAGTAAATTTTCAAACAGAATTTCGATCACACAAGTTATTCCTGAGTTGCTGTGTTTCTTAGCTTTGACACAGCAGGGGCTTGTAACTGTGATGAGATTGTGCCAGCATCGAGGATTATTTGGAATGAGACAAGAATACTTGTTTCCCAACGCTCTAAGTCTAGCACTTTCATATAATGGGTATAGGACAATAACTGGGCTTGCATGTAGAAATATGTCTACAGATACAAGTTTACCGAGATATTTTATATATTTAACATACACCGATGGAGTGTGTCTCACATATGAATTAAGATTAGGCAAAAATGATGAATTGGAAATTGAAATGGTTTAAAGTATTTGGTAAATATATATATATATATATATATAGTGAATGGTTCAATATAGAGATCAAACGCTCCCAAATTCTGGCTGCGAATTAGAATTAATTTTTTACTAAGAAAAGCTCGCTCGATCGATCAGCGTCTCCAGTGACCTGTGGACTGAAAGATAAAGATGCTACCAGAAGTACATACAATGTAATGTTTATAGTTAAACCTACTCCCAGTTGGCCAAATGTACGACTCACAATGATTTTATTATAATATCTACCTCTTCCAATGGAGTGGGGTGGATTTTGTTTCTTCCCGATTAGGAAGTCTACAATTAAGGGTAAACCGCGTTTCTGAGATTACAAAATGTTATTGTTATTATGATAATACATTTAACACAATTTAATACATCGCATTGACTTTACATTTTTCGAGATAGGAAAAAAGACAGTACTATACTGTGAAGTGCTGTATTCTGGTTAGAATTTTATTGGTTTGAGAACCTTTTTTGCATTTGTATTATATTAATTCACAGGCGAGTTCCCTTTTCACATCGCGTTAAAAGCTGTGATTTCAAAACAATCGCGCTCATCTTCTTGTTAGCCATTTACTAGACCCCCAAAAGATAGCATGGATTTACTTAATATAGGGACGAAAGGTCGTAAGACTAATATAGCGCCTAGGGATAATGTAAGGAGAGATGAGTACAATATGGAGGATGTTGATGAGTTCTTTGCAGAAGATAAGGAGGAGTCTAAGTCATCCCGAAACAACCTGAATTACAAGGCAAGTGGAACAGTGTCGCCATCTTCAAGACTTAACGTTGTGGCGAGAAAGATAGACTTCACTCAAGCTGAGTCTGATTCATTCCATTTTACCCAACCTGTTTCGTACAATAATAAAAACAATACTACTGCTAAGGCTAAGAGTGTTCATGGTCATAGTAATAATAAAAGTACGACCACAAATACTAAGACTAATACTAATAATACTAATAATAATAATAATAATAATAATAATTATAATAAGAATGCCTCGAAAACCAGCATACTCGATGATACAAGGAGGAAGGTTACAAGTACAAATGCTTCTACTGACCAAGGAAATAATAATGATACACACACCGATAATCGTACTAATAATACCCTAAATAGCACTGGCACAAAGTCTGGTAGGCTTGTATTGGCTAAGAAAACAAAGAAATCACCACTAAGATCTCCTCTACAGGAAAGACAAAGACTTGGTGAAGAGGACATAAAGCCTCTTGATGAAGACGATTTTTATGAAGATTACAATAATGATAATGATAACTATGACTACGGAGATTTTTCCGGAAAAGAAGACTATGATGACCCAAACGCTGCATTACTGCCTATACCAGTTGAATCCTTGGAGATACAATCATCGACGAAAGCATCATCTCGTGGAGCATCATTGTTAACTAAAAGCATGGCACTTGGAAATTCATCGAGGAAAAGAAGACCTCCCCCAACAATATATGCATCACAACCTACTCAAGAAGAAGAAGAGGTTATTGAATCTGAACTTGATGATTCAATTGACGAGTTCATTCCTCTGCAACCTACAATACATTCATCGGTGGCTCGTTCTACGGTAATGGCTACTAAAAAGATGACGAAACCTTCACCATTACCGTCACCTCCACCAGATGGATTAAGAAGGTCAAAGAGAACAAAAATTCCACCTGTAGCGTTTTGGAAAGGTGAAAGAGTTTTCTATACGAGGGTGAGTGAAGACTCAGATGATCCTGATAGTACATTGGCCAATGATATTAAGTTCATCCCATTACAGCAAATTGGTGGGGTTGAACAACCTGTTTACACTTCATCGACAAGGGCATCTTCTACCAATTCTTCATCAGCTGCTTCAAGAAAGAAGCCAAAACAGAAACGTCAAGGAAGGAAGAAGACAGGACCAAATTTTTTGGATAATGTCAATAAGAATACTAAAAATGATAAAACTGGGGAATATGATTATGAATCAGATCCAGAAATTCCCGGATCTGAATGGTATAATGATAAGTCGTTAAACTTAAATGTATTTTATGAGCCAGATTCTGACACGAAAACGAAAAGGAAGATTGCTTGGGCACCAAACTCTGAAGAATACCAAAAGCCAAATAAGACATCTGATTCTACTTCTTATGAAAATATTCAAGTGGCAACTTTGTTTGATGACGATAGAGATTTTGTTGCATCAGGAATGTTATTATTACCTAAAGAAGGTGTTAAGCTGCTCTGTCCAACAATGGATAATGCTTATATATTTCATGTTATCAAGGGACTTGTAGAGGTTACCGTCAATGATTCAACGTTTGTAGTGACAAAAGGCAGTTCCTTCAATGTTCCTAGAAACAATGTTTATGGATTGAAAAATTTAGGAATGATAGAAGCTAAGATATTTTTTGTTCAAGCAAGACCACAGGGCCATGAGATACAAGATGAGAATGAAGATGTATGGACTAAATAAAAAGTGAAGTTATTACAATAAATATTTGTATCCTAAGAGTTATATATAATTTTATTTTGTATATATATTTATAAAATGTTGTAAGTTTTACTTGAGTATTATACAAAGACTAAAGGATTTTTCAAATTGATCCAATAGTGTAGGAAAAAAGTGGAGACGACCAACCGGTGCATGCAAAAGAAACAAATATTTTCAGTGGGTTAAAGTGGAGGATGGGGAGGAGAGTTGTTTTTGAAATTGATTAGAGTTTAGTAACTTCAGAAGTTTCATTATTGTAGTAACCAGTCATCTTGACCTTGAATTCTGAAGCAGCAACACCGAATTGCTTTAATAATAAAGCTTGTCTAACGTCTAAAACGTCACCCTTCTTACAGACAACATATGGTTCGTTGATGGTGATCTTACCAGCCTTGATCTTAGTTGGAACCTTCAACTTGTTTCTTAAGGTTTCTTCTAAAGAGTGAGACATTGGGACGTCTTCTTCAAGAGGAATTTGACCACCTCTTGAATATACTATACCTTCTGGAATGGTGAAATCAATTGGAGACTTGGATTTAGATCTGGAGTAGTCGGCCTTAGAGTATGCAGTGAAGTAAGCTGAAACAGTTTCAACATTTTCGTTGGTGAAAAGGAGACCAGAAACACCGGAACATAACTTGGTTAACTTGTGTAAGTTGTCCTTGTATTCTTCGTTAGCATTGTCACCAAGAGCCTTTTCAAGGACTCTTCTCTTACCTAAGATTAACTTAGATCCTACCCAGTCTGATCTAATATCTTGTAAAACTGGAGTTCTAACATCATCTAATTGTAAAACCCAAACGAATTGAAATTCATCTAAAGCACCTCTGACTTCGTCAAAGATACGGGTCTTGTTTTCTCTACCCTTCTTGTCGGTTTGAGCTAAGGTAACGAGCTTGGAACGCTTTGATCTAGGCATATTATAAAGGTTTCTACTGATTTGATGTTAAAAACTATATAAGGAAAAACCTTTAATATATATATTTGTTATATTAGATTTTCAGAAACCTCATCGCTCTCTCTAAAATCTCCGCGAGCTCATCTTAGAATTGAAAAAAAAAAAAAACCAAAAAAAAAAAAAATTTAAGGTAAAAAAAAAAAAATTAAAAAGATGGTCACGTGAGTGGCTGCAAAATAAATAATTAAAAAAAAAAAAGATGTTTTATTGGAATATTGAATCATTCATTTCTTTTCATCATTTAATTTTAGTACACATTACCATCACTAAAATTATTTTTATTATTCTTATGGGTTTTATTTATTAGCTCTTCTTCTTTTTTCTCCTTTTTCTTCTTTTATGGATGATCAATAGTAATATGTTTGTTGGTTAAGTTGGTTAAAAGCAATTCATAAACTTCATTCACTGCTCTCCAGGTATTCTTATTAGGGCCATTGGGTTGATTCAAATTCAGGAAATAAACCAAAACTAAGTATGTTTCTACAATAGAATGAAGTAACTCGCTAGGAATTGGTGTGGGTGATGATTTTATAATCATGCAAATTAATTTGCAATATTGTATGATTGTTTGATATTGTATTTTTGCGTGGTTTACACACATGTATACTTTAACACTTTCAGCAATAATGACTATTCTATCTTCGGAAAAAACACATTTTTTGATAACATCTTTTACCACTGGTACAAGAGTTTTAGAAATCATTGATTTATCAAGTGAAACAATCAATCTACAAATTGTACCTGATACAACATTTTTTTCTTCGAATCCATCTTCAAGTAAATCCATCATTGCTCGAATAGTTGCATTAAATTTTTTCAATTCACCATAATCACCTTTACTGCAATACAAAAAGTAATCTTGTAAAAGAAGAATGGTTCTTGAGCTTAATTTTGAGTTTTTCAATAAATAGATTATTGAATAAATAGATTCTTTAAATTGTAAACGATATTGCTCAAGTAGAAATGGTAAAATTTTATCTCCTTCGCATGATATGACTGTCTCAGCTGCTTCTTCCCTTTTACCTTTGATAGTATAATCAAATCTTAATGCAGCCCCCAAAGTATCTCCAAATTTTAAAAATTGAATTGCATATTTCCCTTTGATGAAAAGATCAAACTCTTTTCTGATCATCTGAACAATCTCATTTCTTGGAGATCTAGATAATTCTTTTACTTTTCTAATGAGAAAAAGGCGGCCTTCACTATTCTTGTCTGGTAAAGTGTTAAACTTTGATTCTAGATAAGAGTCCAACGAAACTTCCTGAGAAATCAATTTCATTGTTTTTTCCGAAATTTCAGCCTGTATCGGTTCAATAATTTCATCTTCTGAATCTTCGTCATCTAAGTTGCTGAAATCAACTTCGCAATATTTCTGTACAATACTATTGATGCTAATATCAGAGTATTCTTCGGTGTTAACTTGGCTGCTATTAACTACACATCCATCATTCCACTGATAGCCTGTATCTGAATGAACCTTGAGATGCTTTGCGGAGTCGTTCTCTTCGTTAACTAAACATGAATCTTCTTTGGCACTTTTTCTCTTTGATTTCAGCTTCTTTCTTTTGGTACAAGTCATATATCTCCTATACCTCTTTTTAAGGGTAATGTAGAGACCCCCTACCGTAACTAAAAAAACGATTGATGGAATAACCGGTGTTACCACGGCGACTTCAGTAAAGCAGTTGGATACCAATGATGCGAAGCTAATGAGGTGGTCACCAACACCAACACTAACACCAAAACCGACACCATAGGGTAGTGTGATCAGATAGAAATTCGACAAAATAGAATCCTTTATATTAGTAGAGAAATATAAGTCTAAAAACTCTACCCAGGAAGATCTTTCTTCTTTTACTGTTGAACTGGCCATCTCGTAATCGCTTTTTGCACCCAAAAGTAGTCTTTCATGTGATTGTGAGGGCTCAATGGTTAAGATTGAGTAAGCCTTACTAAGTGGATAAAGCAATTTGCCGCTGATCCATTGGAGAAACCTATATATAAATAGCATATCCAGTATATGTATTATCAAATTATTTTTTATTATAAGAAAAGAGGGAGAATATATATATTTTATGTTGCATTGCATTTGTGTTTGCAACAATACCCTCATATTTTTCTAACTGTATTGGCAGAATTCGCACTAAAACATATATATATATATGAAATTTGAACTACAGTTATATGGATTTCTTAAAAATGATTGTTTATTTCTTATTCATGAAAGATATCATAAACATGCTAATGACTAGTAGTGTACGGCGGTGTCCAGTCCAGTCCCCTGGATACCTAAACTTAAAACTCCTTTCTGGTATTTACCAATCACCAACAACTCTTTCTTCGTGAGGAATTGGAGCGTTTCTTTGGTACTTGGTACCACCTGGTCTACATGGTGGAATATAAGGATCTGGGTGCTTCCATTGAGCTAACTTTGATTCGGTACTCTTGATAACTTTTTCTAAAATTACCTCATCATCAATCTTCTTGTTAGCATCGAATAACTTTCTAATCTTGTTTTGTTCCGCTCTGTAAACTTCAAATTTCATAGAGTGGTCAAATGCAGTTCTTAAAGCTTGTCTGAAAAGAGAAGCAACCCTCTTGGAGTTGGCTTCGGTAAATGGACGAATAGTGGACATGTTTTAGTGTGCAATTATTTGTTGGTTATATACAACTAGAAAAGATTTATTTTATCTATACTTTATGGTTAAGTGCTTTTGAAAAAATTAATTCTAATTGGGTGGACGATTTTGTGATTTTGTTATATGCAGATGTTAGTTTAGTTTTTTTTTTTTTTTTTTTGAATTTTGAATTTTTGTATATAAATCAATTTTAACAAATAGCTGCAAAATTTAAAGGGTTGAACTCTTTGTAGAAAAAAAACCCATTTTTTTGTCAAAGAAAAAGATAAGGACAAAATTAATAATAGGTATTGTTCTATTGAATCAGATGGTCTTGCTTTTGACCACTTTGACACAGAGACAATGATTTCTATCTGAAGGGTACCTCTATATTTCATTTTTTCACACATTATCTCCAACTACAAGTACTTTGTTTAACATTATTATTTATCAACATACTCATACATTTTCTCTATTTTGATTTTTTTTTTTTTTTTTTTTTATTATTTCTTTGCTAATGGTTCTTCAGTTTCTCCCTTTACTTTTCATTTGTTTTCAGCAACACACATTAAACTACCAACAAAGGACATAATTAATCTACTTCTTACTTCATTAATATCTTCTGGAACTAACCAAATCAAAGCACCCAACTTTCTGGCAATAGAAATGGCCAATCTTGCGTTAGCATACTTTTCTTCTTCAGATAAATTAGGACTTTGATAAACTAAATCATAGTCAACATATCCTGGTTTTATACCATTTAAGACATCCAAAAGGAAAACACTATTGGTTAATGAAGAATCCTTGAATGATCTAATTGGTCCACCTGCCTTACCTCCTTGAGCCTTACCATTGGCCCATTTAATCATGTCACTATCAGTAAGGTGATTGTTGGAGTTACCACCCAATGCAGATAATGTTTGGGTGATGTTTCTTCTCATTAATTGCCAAACCAATCCAAGAGTTAATAATTTGTTACCATCAACTATGTCCGAACCTTCAATACCAACAAGTGAAAACTTTTGGGATTTACCAATTTCAACTGCATAATTGGTATTTTCTAATGCCTTGAATCTTGAAACTTCCCCTCCGTTGGCAGGTTTCTTATTGATATGTTTTACAGACACGGTACCAGGCATAACTTTTTCAAATGCTTGTAATAACACTAAACCATCCTTCAAATCTTCAAATAAGGAAACAATTGGTGGATCTACATCCAATGAGTTCAACCATAAGGTGAAAACTCTGGCTTCTCTTTCACCTTCAGCATCAAATTCTTCAATTTCTGGTTTTTCGCTTTCTTCAATTGGATCTAAACCTGGGTAAGTATTGAAAAGATGAGCAACGAAAGCCAAGTTTAACTTAGGATTACCAGAAACTAATGAATTAGCAGTCAAATATTTTCTGCATCCGATCTTATCAGCATTTTGTAAAACTCTTTCAGCTCTTTGGTGTAAATCTGCAATTTGTAATGGGGATTTATCGCAATATTCTGGTTGTAATTGATTTAATAAGATAGTGTAATTTTCACCATCACTAATATCCTTAGAAAAATTGGCAACTCTTCTTGAGTGACCAGCATTCTTCAAATGATAATTGAACCATCTGATTAAAATTTGTTCAGGTGGTAATCTTAAAAATTGTTCAATAGTTTCATCGTCTTCTAATAAACGGTATAATTCTGGATGGTATTTGATGTCAACTTTGGAAAGTAAACCTCTTCTAATAATTTGCCAGATAAGACCCAAAATTAAATGTTCCTTACCATCAATTATATCTTCTGAGTGAACGTTAACAACGACACATCCAATTGCCTTTGCTGAATTAATAACAATGTTAGCATTTTCAGACATTTGGAAATTGTTTAAAACTTTCCTCTTTGAGTTTGGTAAGTTTAAAACTCTGGTATCAATAGTATCAGGAACACTATCATTGATTAACTTAGATAACACGAGACCATCTCTACATTCGTCAAAGATTTGGAAAGTTTCAGTGTCAAATGGTAATCTTGGGCCGACATCAACATCATCAGCAAGAACAGAGTTGATATGTCTAGTGAATTCAGTTCTTTCTTCATCGTTAATGGTATGGGTGGTCCCAGATGTCTTACCACCGATGTAGGTTTTCTTTCCCGCATTGGGTTTTGGCGAAGTTGGTGATAACGGAGATGCTCCAACAGGTGAAGCTCCAAACGTTGGTTTAGGGCCAACTGAAGGTCTTGATGGAGTGGATGGTACATTGAGAGTGGATCCACTACTACCGGATTGCTCACCTTCTTTAAGTTTAGCAATTAACTCAACGTAATCATCTAATTCAACATGTCCGGATGCATCAACATCAACATTCTTCAATGTTTCTCTGGCTTGATCGTAGGAATACAGACCAGATTTAGAAACTGAGTTGATAACTTCCTTCTTTTCAACCCAACCCTTATCATCTAAATCAATTGATCTAAAATCTTCAATAATTTGAAAAAGATCAGATTGTTGCAAGATGGGGAACTTTTTTTGTAACTTTAAGACGTTCATTTTAGCAAAAAGAGAGAATCAAAAACGACAAAAACAAAAACGACTTGCTTAACTTAATTAAATTCAATTGAAGCAATTTTTTTTTAGAAACTCCTTTAAATGTTCAAGTAGTGAATGATGGCGACTTTGTGGGATTGTTTTATACTTAAAAATCCGAAAAAAAGGCGGAAAGCACGCTTTATTGTATAAGGGGCTTGGAATTGGAAAGTGATCATGGAAAAAATGGCAATCTTCCAGGCTTTAGCGCTTCTTGGTTACATGCAGGATATTCGAACAAAAGCTGGTCTAAATTGGGTAGTTATGACTGACCTCCACCAAACCAAAATAGTAAGAGTTGTTTAAAGTTTTTCTATCTCTATTAAATCAGCACAAAACACTTGAATTTACTATTATTCATTGCTGTTCTGTGCTGTGTTTTGGTCATTATATTTCTGAATTGAGAAATCAGTTTTCCTTGAAGTAAATGCCTTAAGCATAGACAAAACAACACACCTCTTTATTAAACATGATCATGTTTTTTTCAACGTTGAATCGAGAAGTTCAGTACTGTAATTATTTAATGAATTTTAGTTTAAATTCTTTTTTGTTTATAGCTATCCCCTTTTAATGCACATGGCTGCAAAAGTTAATTGTAATCTTAAATCTTTTTTACTAAATAAAAACCCTCTTGTCACGTGTTTATCAAATAAAGTATTTTTTTTTATATGCAAGTTTTACCATAATCTACGTTTAAATTGTCATTTCAACGAAAGCTAACAACTGTATTATCCATTATCGCTCCACTACAGTAGTGAGCTTAAACATGACAATTCTAACTCTTGATGAGTCTATGAATACTGATCCAATATTTGATGTTGAACAAGTTCAACTTCAATTTGATCTTCGTCGGTCATTGCAGCAACTATTAGTTCAAGATAATATTATGTATTTGATTCTAACTCAGTCAGTATATATGATAGATCTTTCCAATCCGTCAATTGTAAAACATGTGGAATTACCTAAGTCGTCTTTGACTTCTGATAGTGGTGGTAATAGTATTCGAATTGTTGGCTCATGGCTTCATTGGAATGGTTGCCACCTTATTGTATATACGAGCGCCCACCAATGCTTCTATTTACATCAAAGTTATCAGCAATTCAAAATATTACCGAGATTCAAGGGGTACAATGTTAAACATGTAGCATTTCAAAGAGAATCCAAGAAAAACAATGATACCATAAGTGAGTTCAAGGTTAATACTGGAGATTTTCTCTTCGGCACCCTAGACGGTTCAATTTACGTTAGTCTGTTGAAATCTCATGACACTATGTACCATGACAACAAGAGAGATGATAAATACGTTAAGCAAGTATACAGTGGTAACGGCAATGACATCTCTGGATTGGTATATGCTGATGATTCGGTGGTTTTAAGTTCAAATGGTGAGTTATTGCAATGGTCAATTGGGAATAATTCATACAATGATATAATCAAAGGATTTAGAAATCCACCTACGAGAACGTATCACTCCTCATCGTCATCATCTAAAGTGGGACATCTCGTCTCAAATGGTTCAACATATTTGTATGTAGATGGCGATTCCTCACATACAATAGCATCTAATGATAAAGAATTGAATCTTCGTCAAAGGGAAACCTTAAGCATAGACTCTTCAGCATCAGCATTGGAGTTATCGTCATCGCAAAATTCAATTGTTCTAACTAAACATCATATACTTGCCCTAATTGGTAAACATAATGAAAGCTTTGCAGCTGTAGTAAAACTTTCCGATTCGGAGGCTAAAGTAATCGATGCACTGCCAAATAATTCTGGTAGAGTCCTTGGTATCGTTGCGGATTATCTGGCTGAAACTTACTGGTTATATACCAGCAACAACATTTTTGAAATCATAATAAGTAACGAGTCAGGTTCTGTTTGGTACAACTATTATAAAATGGGTAAATACGAAGAAGCTCTAAGTTGTTTAAAGGAGCAAGATATAGATAGTAAAAATGAAGGGGATATCAACGATATCACCGTTGCTGCTAAAAAGGACCTAGTACTTATTAAACAGGGGTATTCCTTTCTTCAGCAAGGAGGATTTGGAATTGACTATTTTGAAGGGAAAATAAATGAAGAACTATTCGAACTTCAAATTAAGGGTATTAAAGTTTTGGCTAAACTGTCTGAACCTTTTGAAAAGGTATGTTTGATGTTAATGAGTGTTCAATCTGAGCAGGCAGACTCTCAAAATTTTGGAACTAGCATAATCAGTGAACGATTATTGGTTGAATATCTCTTGATTAAATTTCAAATTGCTAAGCAGGAAAAGAACAAAATTAGAATGGTCGTTCTCTCGTCATGGGTGGTGGAATTGATGCTTAGAATGATATATCGGTTTTCAACTGAATCAGATGCTGAAGAAGAGAATTCTAATTCTGAACAGTCTCTTGATATACAATTTAAAAATTTTCTTTCGAATAATTATAAGCATTTTGATTCAGTGACTATATATCAAATTATCACAGGATTTAATTATCCTTCGAAATTAATATATTATGCTGAACTTATCAGGGACTACGAATTCATATTAAATTATTACATTGAGTTGGAAGATTGGACCAACCTGTTGAAAACTCTTGTTAAGATTTATACATTAAATGATCCTAATATGTTGGAAATAATATATCGTAAGTCGACAGTTTTATTGGTGAACGCACCTAGAGAAACAGTAAACACTTGGGTGAAGTTTCCTTCATTGGATTACGAAAGAATTTTACCATCATTGTTGACTTATAATAAAAGCATTCAACCAAGAACTATATCTGAAAATGAGCTGATAAGATTTTTGCAAAAGATAATCTATGATAAGGAATATAAAAGTGAAACTATAAATAATTACTATTTATCGTTACTTATAAGTTATCCTACGGACAAGGAACAGGCTTCCAAATCAATCATTAAGCTACTTAACAGAGTTCTTGATATGCCTACTAGAGGTGGAAAGGGTGGCCACTATGATTTCAATTTTATACTTCGTCAATGTTTATCGTACAAACACTTCCATCCAGCAATTTTAATCCTTATAAATGATATGAAATATTTCGATCAAGCGCTAAAATTGGCTCTAGATAATGAATTAACTGGATTAGCACAAATTGTTCTCAAAAAATATGACGATTATTTATTTAGTCGTGAGGAAAATGAACTTAATGGCGAAGATACTGATGCCATTATCATAAATAGTGATTTGGACGAGGACATGAGATTCGTTGGTAAAGTCAAATTGGAAGAAGAAAGCTTTAGTAGCAGAAAGAAATTGTGGTTGATGTTCAGTAAATTTTTGATAGAATCTGTATGTAATGGGAAAAAATTGGATTTTCTTGATGAAATCGAAGTTGCGGATGAAGAAGATGACAAAAATGATAGCGTTGAAAAGAAAAGTGGTAATGTTAATGTCACTCAAAGTCTTATTTCGGAGATGACTGGAGGTGAGAGTATTCAAGCACCTCCTGTGAATCTGTTGGTGATTAGAAAGCTTCTTAAATATTTACTTTCTGCTTCATATGTTACACAAACAAATTCAAATGTTTTATCGCTAAAGGATATACTTCCACTATTCCCATCATCAATTATGATCAACAATTTTAAGACTGAAATTATTCAGTCATTAAATCAATATAACAACAAAATTAATAAATTATCTGCCGATATGCAAGAATCACTTCAAATTTCAACGAATTTGAAGAAACAGATCCAAGAATCACAAACGATAGGAGAACGAGGTAAAATTTACACAGTCATTGAGCCAGGTGAACCGTGCGGAATATGCAAAGAATTACTTATTAGTAAACAATTTGTTTGTTTCCCTAATTGTAGTCATGGATTCCACAAGGATTGTCTTGTCAAATTTTATTTAAAACTGAAAGGAGAATACAAGTTTAAAAAGATATTCCAAAATTTCAAGCGACAACCATCTTCAGGAAACAAGACAGAATTAGATGAAATCTTATTAAAGGAATGTGTGTTGTGTAACGAATCGAGCATTAATACCATTGACGATAATATTATTGATTTGGAAGGAGATAGAGTTGAAGTTGCAAATTGGGTTATATAAAATTATATATATCATAATTTACAACGTAGCAATTTTGACCTGAACACCTTTGTAATTGTTTTGCAACCAGATCACGTGATTTTCTGTGTGCAGTACTATATATTCTAAAAGAAAAAAAGGGAAGATGCTCATCTCATCTCAGATAAACGAAACCCAGAAAGAGGAGCAGAAAGTTAAGAAAAAAATTCTAAAAAAAAAATACATAGTAGATTTCTAACTGAACTTACATCTCAATAGTACTAATTCGACATGGGTAAGACGCAAAAGAAAAACTCCAAGGGTCGTTTAGATAGGTATTATTACCTTGCTAAGGAAAAGGGTTACAGAGCTCGTTCCTCATTCAAAATTATCCAAATTAATGAAAAATTTGGTCACTTTTTAGAGAAGTCTAAAGTAGTTATAGATTTGTGTGCTGCACCAGGTTCTTGGTGTCAAGTTGCCTCACAATTATGTCCTATAAATTCTTTGATTATTGGGGTTGATATTGTTCCTATCAAGGCTTTGCCAAACTGTATAACTTTCCAATCTGATATTACCACTGAAGATTGTAGGTCTAAATTAAGAGGCCACATGAAGACCTGGAAGGCTGACACTGTTTTACATGATGGTGCTCCAAACGTTGGTTTAGGTTGGGTTCAAGATGCTTTCACACAATCTCAATTAACTTTACAAGCATTAAAGTTGGCAGTTGAAAATTTAACTCCAGGTGGTACTTTCGTTACCAAGATTTTCAGATCTAGAGATTATAATAACTTGATGTGGATTTTCCAACAATTATTCGACAAAGTTGAAGCAACAAAGCCACCAGCTTCTCGTACTGTTTCTGCAGAAATTTTCGTTGTCTGTAAAGGTTTCAAAGCTCCAAAGAAGATGGATCCAAGATTATTAGATCCAAAATCTGTTTTTGAAGAATTAGCTCCAGTTACTGTAAACAATGAAGCTAAAGTCTTCAATCCAGAAAAGAAAGTCAGAAAGAGAGATGGTTACGAAGAAGGTGATTATTTATTATACCATACTATGCCAATTTTAGAATTTATTCGTAATGAAGAGCCAATTAATGTATTGGGTACTTTGAATAAATTAGATCAACCAGAATCAGATGACCATGAATGGAAAATATTAAAGAAGATGAAGAGCTGTACACCTGAATTATTAGAATGTATTAAAGATTTGAAGGTGTTAGGTAAGAAGGATTTCAAATTAATCTTAAAATTCAGAAAGCAAGCAAGAGATTTATTGGGATTGGATGAAGATGAAGATGCTAACAAAGAAGCTATAGAAGTTGAACCATTAACTGAAGATCAACAAATTGATAAAGAATTACAACAAATGACTGACAAGCAAAAGCAAAAGCAGAAGAGATTAAAAAAGAATGCTAATGAAGTTAAGCAAAAGGAAATTCAAAGAATGCAAATGAATATGTTAACTGATATGAATATTGGTATTGAAGCAGCACAATTAGGGCTGGAATCTTTATTCAACTTGAAGTTAGCTGAAAAGAGTGGTAAATTGGACGATTTGGCCAAGGGTAAGAAGAAAATGATTTTCTCAAACGAAGAAATCATGAGAGATAATGATATTCATATTGGTGAAGATGATGAAGGAAATGCTGATTCAGGTGATGAATTGGATGAATTAGAAGCTCAATTAGACGATATGTATAACACTTACCAAGAAAGAAGAGCTGAAAGAGATGTAAACTATAGAGCCAAGAAATTAAGAGGTGACGTTGATGATGAAGCATGGGATGGTATAAAGGATGGTGAAGAAGATGAAGAAGTAGAAGAGGAAAAGGATTATGAAATGGAAGAAGATTCTGATTCCGATGATGATGAGCATATCAATAGATTAATCGCTGAAAAGAAAACAAATGGGTTATCAAGAGGTGCAAAGCAATTTTTTGCTTCTGATAGTATCTTTGGTGAATTAGGTGACTCTGAATTATTAAAATCCATGCAAGAAAAGCAAGATAGTAAGAATGGTATTGTTTCTGGACCTGCTGCCACACTTGCTGCTTCTTCCGCAGCTGGTAATTCTCGTCAATCCTCCTCTATGGTTGATTCTGATTCTGAAGCTGAAGATTCTGAATCTGATTTCGAAATTGTTACCAATGAAAATAACGAACGTGAAGATGATGGATTTGAATCTGATTCTGAAGATGAAAACTCTAAGTATTCTGCGAAGGATTACAAATCACAAGTTGATATTGCTACTGTTGAAGCCATGACTTTAGCTCATCAAGTTGCATTGGGACATAAGAATAAGAATGATCTTATTAACGATGGTATTCACAAATACTCATTCAGAGATCAAGATAACCTTCCTGAATGGTTTGTTGATGATGAAAAGAAGCACTCTAAGATTGTTAAGCCAATCACCAAGGAAGCAGCCCTTGCTATCAAGGAAAAGCAAAGACAATTAAATGCTAGACCAATCAAGAAGGTATTAGAAGCACAAGGTAGAAAGAAGATGAGAGCATTAAGAAGATTAGAAAAGTTGAAGAAGAAATCTGATTTGATTAACGACGACACTGATAAATCTGAAAGAGATAAGGCTGATGAAATTTCTAAATTAATGAGAAAGATGACGAAGAAACAAAAGCAAAGACCTAAGGCAACACTTGTTGTTGCTACTGGTTCTAATAAGGGTTTGAGTGGTAGACCAAAGGGTGTTAAGGGTAAGTATAAGATGGTGGATGGTACCATGAAGAATGAACAAAGAGCATTACGTAGAATTGCAAAGAAGCATAAGAAATAGTCTACATACCAATAAAAAATAATATATAATATAGAGATCTAAGTTAAAAAAAGCCCTAGTGGCCACTCCATTATGTTTTAAATATATGTATTGTTTATTTCACTGCTGTAGCCATTGTGAAGAGAAGAAATAATTTAGATTTCCTATTATATGCGATGAGAGTAATTTTTGCTATTTTGCACCCATTATATAAAAATTTTGGTAATTATAGGATGAAGAGTGAGAGAATGAAAAAGATATTCTCTTGACACTTCGTACACTTTTAAGTGATAATCTCTTAGAAGTCAACCTCTGTGACTAATTTAAAAGAAGTAATTCTATATATTAGATGAGGATTATAAGTAAAAAATAATTCATTTATTATTCAAAACTGAGTGGATATACTCAAGTTGGGTGTTGACTAGCCCAGAAGGCAAGAGCTGGCCCTAATATACTGCTATGCTGCTACAGCCTTGTGGTTGTAATGAAAATTGCTCTCTTTTAGGGAATTATAGCCAGAAGGGCTTAAAATACAAAACAAGCCCATCGCCGGATGGATACAACGGAGAGAATTGGGGCTAGAATAAAAAAACATGCACTTTCATTGATTCTAGGCTAACTTAGGAAATTCCTAAGTTTCAGTAGATAACAGTGAGCACATTGACAGACTTTGTGAAATTATATGGCACTACTATTGCTTCTCACAATCAATTTACATCTGATTCTACAAATACATTGAACAATATATGATTAGATAAGGGAGATAAGAATCTGTAAGAAGAGTAGCCTTCCATCAATTTAGGGAAAGTAACTGCGAAATTCGGACAAAAAGAAAATACCCCCGTTGAACGCCTCATATAGTTCTAGACAAAAAGGACATTGTTGCAATCCCGTTACAAACGCGTGAACTGCAGTTAATTCCAAATAAAGTTAATTAAACACGTCTTAAAGCAGGACAGGTTTAAAAAATTTTGTAACAAATATGAATTGAGCAATGTTAAATTGCTTGTTCAAATGTGTATGCGTGCGTGCGTGCGTGCGGTGCGGTGGGGATTGACAATGACTTCGATGCGTAAGTGTCTCCTCATCAAGGGTGAAATGAGCATACACAGCAAACAGTTATAACTAACTATCACTATCTCCGCTAGTCGACTAGGGACATGCTTAAATGGCAGGCATTCGTACTTTGTTCATCTGTGTTGACGAAACTCTAATTTTGTGAAAGATCTAGGATAAATTCAAAATGCTCTGCAGATTCTCAATCGAAACATAACCATCACTTATCTACTGAAACCTAAACGTCGCAGTTAGTTTTTTTTTTTTGTTTGTGGGACCTACTACTGCAGGAAACACTTTGGTGGTTATAAATATACGAATTTGATCACGCATTATTCGGTCTTCTGTGATCAAGACAAAAGAGAAAAAAGTAACAATAACACACCCCCCTAAAAATCAATAGCGTAGCGTGGAATTTATATTATTTAATATAGAATCTTGGAAACAACATTCTCATTCTCATTCTCAACGCTGTCACCTCAACCAGTGCCAACCCTGCATTTTTAATAATAATTTCTAAAGTTTATTTTTTATGGTCAAGTCTAAACGGAAATCTTGAATTTTTCTACTTTAGTGCCCTTAAAATAAAGGAAAAAACAAAAAGAAAATAAAAATAAAAATAAAATATAATAAAAAATAAAATAAACCTTCTCTCCTTGTGTTCCATTTAGCACCTTTTCCTTTTTAATTTTTTTTTTTTTCTATGGAGCATGGGAAACACACAACCCTTAATTCTCAGAAAGATATTATTTATTTATTCTTCTTCTACTAATTCTTTCTCTCTTTCATCTACTACTCTTTCTCAAGGATACTAGTATTACAGGCTGTTTAAACGTGCTTAGCCCTTTACCAAGGCACCACCATCAACGCAAAATATCTCTAATCAGAAAAAATATTTCTGTGAATAAATCCGAGAAACCGTTTAGAGACTGAAGGAAACAGAAGAGAAACCTTCCACATAACTCCAGACCAAAAAAAAGAATTATATTAGAAGCCAGCCAGCGGTTTTGGTTTTGGTTTTGCATAGACACACTCCCTTTAAAGTTGATCCCTTTTATTCCCTCGTTGTTTGCTGTTAGTAGCCGTCTTTCCAAGTTGTTCCTTTCCACTCTTCCCATTGACGCGTTTCCCTTTCGTTTAGCAAAGAAAAAAAATTTTTGCAAAGAGAAATTTTAACTGACTGATCATCTTTACCTACTCAAAACAATACATCGAGGTAAAGCCAGTAATATATTGGAAATTAACTGGGCACCTGGGCCTTATTTCTTCATCCCTATCTTCATCTTCATAGTCATCGCCATCTTATTGGCATAAAAGGTTGTTTTTTTCGGCCTTTTATTATACCTACTTCACCTTCATCACCACTCGTGCCACGACACCACAAACTCACTCATACACATACACATAAACAACGCTCACTCACACTCACACCACCTTGGTAATATTACATCCTTTTGCATTGAGTCAAGCTATCTTTAATTCTTTCAACGTATTTTTCTTGTCATTTTTTTAGCATTCATTCACAGTCATGACTTCATTACCGAACCCTTCAACTACTCCAATCCTTTTATCAACACCAATACCAAATAACAGCTCAGCTGGTAAACGCCATAGACATAGAAGGTCCGCAGCAATTTCTGGTGACTTTGACGCTATGGGACTTGGTCTCTTTTCACCACCTCCTTCAAGCGTACCTAAGAAATCATCTATCCCTGAGTTTGATATCGATAAGCACTTCCAGTTTGATAATGATGAAGATTTCTCTGAAAGGGCGAAAACATTGGACTTTTCATTCCCAAACGCCCCAACCTCTTCAAATTCACCAATCCCTTCAAGCTCCCCACATTACCACTCAACCGGTATACCTTCTCCAAGACTTGGATCTATGTTAACATCTCCACCTAAGAAATTACTGCACCATCAATCAATAAGTAGCTTGAACTCCCCAATACGGCTTGGAAAAAGATCGCATCATTCAGTTCATTTACCTCCAAAGAATAGATTCTTCTTAACAGAGGAAACAAACCTTAACAATGAAAATGTCCCCGATGCGGTCATCGATCTTGATGAAGTTTTGAGTGCAAATTTACATATCGGAGATTCATCAAATACTTCACATGCTATTCATGAACATATGCATTCGAAAAGTGATCTGACAATGGTGGCTCCCTTTGAAATGTACCCTGACGAATCTCTGTTGTCATCTCCCTTTTATAAGCTGTATCCAAGTCCATTTGTTTCATCCCCATTATCAACTTCACATAACTTGTTATTTCAACAACCGATTCAAGAAAAATATACTGACGATATTGAAGAGCTCGAAGAAAAGGTAGATATTGATCAACCGTTAATAAAACAACCACAAATGTCTTCAGATGACTTGGTTACCGGTAGATTATCTGCTTCAGCATCTGCTTCTGACCTTGAACAAGAAATGTTCCCTAATCCACAAACAGTGTTGGGAGGCCTTTATTCGAATGAGTCAGCTAATTCTTCCTGTTCTTCATTACGTAGTAGTAATAGAAATGTACTGAATCCATTGATTGAGAAAACTTTTTCCAATGATTCTTCAAATAATAATTATCACTATGGTACTGTTTCAACTCCAACGCAAAGTAGCTCAGGAAGTAAGAGATCTGGAGCAAAAGCAACTAGATATCAATCTTTTTATGACCAATCTTTTAAAATCTCAAACGCTCTTAAGATTTCATCTACTGAAAGTGTTAATATTGTTAGAACTACCAGTAATGATAGTGGATCAATTCAATTACCAAAAGAAGTTAGAATTTTGGGTCATTCTTCAAGTTTACCAAGTTTAAAGACGGTACTGAATAAACGGAGTAATCAAAAATTGAGATACAACGAAATTAGAATTTCCAGTGTCGCAAGTAATAATAGTACTAGTTGTACAATTAGTAATGGCAGTCAAACTCGGAAGTTATCACCACCAATTCAAGTGAAGAATAAAATTACAAACCCCTCACATCCAAATCTAAACATGATTCCAAATAATACCCCTCCTAAAACAGTAGGTCCACTTCCTATTACCACAAAACATGTTTCTAATTCACCAATAAGTGTTAATTCTGAGGTTTCATCGACAATTATTTCTTCAAATGCAACCATTCAAACAGATCACTCGTCACTTCATGATCAACAAACTGGATCATTTGCATCTAAGGATTCTGAGCAGCATACCATTACAGATATTTCTACTCCTCAAATTGTGATCAGCACAGATGAGGATAAATCAGTATCCACCCCAAATTTAAATAATAACAATCATAGTTTTGCAAGTGATGATGATAATTCGAATAAAGATCACGATGGTAAAAGTAAGAGTCTTGCAAATAGCGAGGTCCTTAGTATTATTGCGGGTTCAATTGTTTCTAGTTCAAGTTCAGGTGCTAATAATAATTCACCAACTAAGACTGCACCTACTTCAGCTGTTTCCCCAATATCGGCTTCTTTCCCCACTGGTAATACTTCTCCTACAAGATCATCCAATAACCCCACAAATACAACACTACAATCTGTACAAGCCCCTTCATCAACTTCAATTTCAAATTCAAATTCAAGACATTCTTCATATAGACGTCCACTTTCCCCTCAACAAGAATCATTCCTTAAACGCACCCAAATCCCTTCATTTAAAGTAAATACATCACAAAAGAATGAAACTGCAGGAGCAGGTTCTCAATCATTGAGCTTTTTGCCTGAGATCCGAAAGAATCTTCAAGTTCAACCTCATCAAACTCAAAACAAAACATATCAACATCGAAAGTCAAAGTCCATGAGTTTGTCTACAGGACAAGAGAATGAAGATGATGATTTAAGTAGTTTAAGACTGAATGGTAGCAAGAGAAATAGTAGGTTTATCAATTGGTTAAAGAGAAAATAACATAATTTTAATTAATGTCCATAATAATAATTCATAATTCAAATGGAATATACATATAAGAGAAAGCATTTTCATTAAAAAAATTCGTTTTTTATAGGCTAAAATTTAATTTCATAATAATAATACATTAAATCATTATAAGTAAATCATTTATATCTTTTAGAGCAACATAAATTCTCCGTACCAATTAATCCGGTATATAGAAAGCAATGCAGCACATGTGACATGCCTTTGCGCAAGCAAAGTATAAATTGGCAAGATTTTTCCGAAGTAAATTCATAGTTAGTGTTTCCTGATACATCTTGAGACAATAATGACTAAAGATACTATCTTTTGTTCCATACCTGAAGACTTCTCTGACAGACTCACCGAAAAGTACGAATTTGCTCTTAAAAATGATTTTTTAATATTCAATGGGACTGGTGCCTATGAAGAAATTGTCCATCAGAAGATTGACGGCTCAAAAGATCCACTTGATATTGAATACACTGTCTACACTGCTCAAGAAGTAGCTAGACCTGCAAATGGTACTAAGGAAAACAATCCATTTGCTAATCCAGAACCTGAGTTAACCATCGTTGAACATTTTGGACTTGACAATGAATTTAAAATTGTGTTCAATAAGTTCCCGTTAGTTCCAAGACATTTTATGATGGTAACGCATAAGTTTAAACCTCAACAGACCCCATTATCCAATAACGAATTAATTGGTATTTATACTATTTTAAGCAAGTTAAAGTCAACTGAATCTGAATCCAAAAATGATTGGTTCGCGTTTTATAACTGTGGACCGCAAAGTGGTGCTTCTCAACCACACAAACATGCACAATTTATGACATTACCACCTAGAGATAAATATACACCATTCGCAAGTTACATTGCTGAACAAGGTGAAGCCTTTATTCCAAATGATAAGAGAGAACCATTACAGAATTCTGCTTTACCATTTGCTCATTTTGTTGCAAAGCTTCCTAAATCATTAGACTCTATGGATGCTGATGATTTATCGATGTACTTTGGCTCGTTGCTCACTAGAGGTCTTACCGTTTTAAAACAATATGATGCCGATCATGTTTCATATAATGTATTAATGACAACGGAATACATGATGTTAATTCCACGTTCGCATAGTAAATACAATGGTACAGGCTTTGGAGTCAATAGTTGTGGGTACGCTGGTTTGATCTTATGTAGAGAAAAGGAATACTTAGACTTGTGTAAAGATGTTGGTCCTGATTCAATTTTGAAAGAATTAGGATTTCCAAATGAATTCCATGATCAAAGTGAAGAATTCAAATACTAGAAAATGATTTATATTATTTAAATAAATAAGATAATAGACTATTTAAAAATGTAATGGAACTTATTATGTAGTACTCTGCAAAACATTCTTTATTCTTTATATCCTGTATATAAATTATTAATTGAGAGTTTGTGATCAACTCAAATTGAATAGACCAAAGCTCCTTTAATTCCGGATTAGGAAGTCTAGCTGAGCCAATGAGAAAAACACAATTTTGAGGAAAATAAAATAATCATATATTGAAAAAAAGTATTTGCAAGTTAACATCTAATTGTTATAAATAGTCAACTGTACAAAATGGCCTCTATTACCTCCATTGTAAAGACCGCTGACTTTATCTTATCTAGACCAACCTTGTCTAAGATTGTTACCCCAATCGCCAAGACCTTTGTAGCCTTTGCTGGTTACAGAGAAATGGGATTAAAGTAAGTATTTTTTTTTCGGTTTTTAAGGCAAGCTGATCATGAATGGGAAGGGCTACGTATTAATCCTGGGAAATGAACCTTCAGGACTCGTCTGACGTAGTCAAGGAAGTATACAATTGGCGCAGAAGTTACCAGTGATATATATTTTGGGGAATTATAATATTATTTCCATATTATTAAATGGCTATGATGTTTGTTGCCTATGTGGCCTCGTACGCCGTCCGATCAAGCCTTGACAATACGTCTTCTAACTATTCAAATACTAACTATTACAGGTTTAACGATTTACTTATTGAAGAAACCCCAGTCATGCAAAAGGCTATTTCCAGATTACCAGCTGACGAAATTTACGCTAGAAACTACAGATTCATAACTGCTCACCAATTAGCTATCACCCACAAGTTATTACCAGAAAGCAAGGCTGTCAAGGCCTCAGAAGATTCTCACTATTTAATTCCATACATCTTAGAAGCAGAAAAGGAAGCTTTTGAAAAGACTGAATTAGATAACATCACCATTCCAAAATAAATCTAGTGCATTATACAAGTGTATAAAAAAATATCAAATTGAGTATATAACAATACAATTAAAAAAATAAGTAGAAGATATCACGCTGTAGGTGTATTTATAAACAAAACGTATTCTTTCATCTTTCTATTAGAGCCAATTTGGCCAATCTAAAGAATATCTATAAAGTAGGAGATAAGAAAAAAATGTTCTCTATTTAAATATTAATATAATACAAACGATTGAGGAAGTACCCGTATGTAATTTGTGGATGTCTACAATTGTCATTCAGCATTCTTTAATGAAATTAAAACATTCCAACCTTGTACTTTCTTAATTGTTCTAAAGCTAAGAAAGTAACAATGGTGTGAGGACCCAATCTAATGAAGGAAGGTAACCAACCTCTGAACATAAAACCAACACCTTCAGTTTTGACAGCGTTTTTAAGAATAGTTACTGCACCACCACTGGAACCCTTTGCATTCATAATTCTGGTCTTAACGACATCAGCTGGAGAGCAAACGGTAGTAGCGACTAAACCAGCTAAGAGAGATGCACTGAAATGAGTCAGCTTCTTTGCAGGGTCTAAGCCAAAGTTGTCAATCAAGAAAGACTTAGCGATATCATAAGTAACAACTTGAGAAGCAGTCATTAAAACACCTCTAACTAAGTTTGGGGTTAAACCTCTGAATAAGGTGCTGACACCTTCTTCTTTGACAATACGGAAAATACCGTCAAATGCATTTCTGTAGTTTCTTCTTTGGTCTAATGGTAAAGTTGAATCGTTTTGCATTCTGATATTGACGACATCAGACGGGTTTCCTACAAGGCCACCAAGGGCACCAGCCAACATAGACATTGGCAATAATACTGAAGTTGGGGCAGTACGCTTATATTTTTCGGTATATGAATCCTTTAAATATTCGTAAATACCAAATCTTGCAGTTGAATAGGTTGCTTGTCTTAAAAGAGATGCACTGAGACCGGAGTAAATTTTGAAAAAACCTTCTTTGGTAATGATTTGGTAGACCATAGATGCAAGACCTTGACCAGGGGTAGATGCAGTTTGTAAACGGACCTTGGCTAAATCAAGTGGGTGGGTAACTAAACAGGCTGCCATACTAGCGGCACCACCGTACCAGAATCTAAAAATTAATTGTTAGTACACAAACAAGAACGTCGGTATCCATAAAGTCTACTGGATGTGATAATGGCAATGACATAATTGCATTGAAATGCAATTGAAGAAAAGGAGTCATCACATATATGGTGTTCAAAGGTAAATGTGAGTTCTTTCGAAGGGCATCTCTCGCTTGCACACAGCCAAGAGATATCAGCGATAGTAACAGATTATGATGCAAAGATGATACATACGGATAAGCAATCTTGACTTCTGTCTTAGACATCTTTTATATCTCAATTATGAATACAGTCTACTATAAAAGAACAAAACCAATATATTAAATACAAAGAATTTGAATTCAAAGGGGATACTTAAGTTTTTTTTTTTGATTTCTTTTTTTTACGGCATCTGCATATAGATCAACTACCTCCAATCTTATTGGTAAGGATATACTTCAGTATATCATCATAC
>JANIVZ010000115.1:0-29916 GCA_030578175.1 Dujonia santamariae | reverse complement strand
TGCATCTGAGGAAGAAGAAGAAGAAAGAGAGGTTACCAGAACTAGAGGTACCACTGCAAGAACTAGAGCTACCCCCTTAACTACGCGGCGAGATTAGGGTAATTGCATTGAGCTTTGCTCCCCTTTGGCGTTGGGGAAACAATTGATTAGTTTCTAGAATCATTATAGGCTCGGCTATATGGCTTCGCAGCACATGCTTGCGCGGCTTAAAAGTTCCCCATACTATATAACCTGGAATTTATCTCCACTTTCATTAGGTGATTACTTTTCATCTGTAAATGTATCTAAAGTTATATAACGGTATATCAACCCTCGGTTGGTCATACCTACTTTACTCTACACTTGAGGATGTTGAGAGTTATGCCTTGTCAGATCCACATAGTATATACATTGCTAAAACGTCAAATGGCTTTCCCCACCAATATCTATTCTACCTTCAATTAACCAATGCCGTATTTGAGCTATATCATGCCGTATCCGGCATCGTTCCTTCGCCAATTCCAACATTGCTACTACAATTCACTGCTAGGTTATTAATTACAGTGGGTGTATCATATATCGTCCCACAGTCTGCAGGGAATTTCTCGCCAGCTTATATGGTGCTATCGATAACTTGGTCCGTTGCCGAAATTATAAGATACGGATTCTATTTCCTTAAGTTAATGGTCAAGACAGACAGAGACATCCCATACTGGGTGACGTGGTTGAGGTACACGGCGTTTTTGGCGCTCTATCCAGCAGGTTTATTTAGCGAACTGTATGTTGTATACTTAACGCTTGACAGTGTCCAGAGCAACTTCTATTTCGGATTTTTAATATTTGCATTAGCAAGTTATATCCCTGGGTTTCTCGCATTGTACACTTACATGATAAGACAAAGAGGTAAAGTATTAAAGAAATTAAAGATTATGAATGTAAAGTCTCGATAAGTTATATATATATATAATAAGTATGTGAGTATTAATATCAAATTTGTGATTAATATAATACAATGTTAATCAAAAATACACATTTTTTGACTAGCATCGACTCCACTATCAATGCATTGAACATTACCTTCTTTAAGGCAACTAATTGCTTTTCTACTACAACCTATCATTTCAAATATACTGGCAAATAAAAGGCTGCAAAATTTGAATATAATATAACCTGCAGGAACATCCAAACCTCAAAGTTCGCCCCAACATTTTTAAACCATTTAATAACTTTTCACTGATATATGTATTTCTGTCTATTAAATTTTACACTTATTATGGCTGCTCCAAAATCAGGCTCTAATGCCATCGCTCCTCCAAAGTGGTTAATTTCTTACAATTCAATTTCTGCATCTTTATGGTCAATTATTCTTTTCAATACCATCTTCTTGGGTTCAACTCTTGGTCAACCATTGTTATTTGACAAAACAAATGTCATCACCACCATTATTCAATGCTTTGCAGTTGTCGAAGTTTTCAATTCTGCTACCGGTATAGTAAAGTCTCCACTTTTCACTACCACCACCCAAGTTTTCTCAAGATTACTTATTGTTTTAGGTATTTGTCAATATTTACCAAATTCTCCAGCAAACACTCATTGGTGTTACATTACTTTATGTTTATCATGGTCCATTACTGAAATCATTAGATACTCTTACTATGCTTCAAACTTGGCTTCTCCAGAGCATGTTCCTTACTTTTTGACTTGGTTACGTTATACCACTTTTTACGTTTTATATCCAACTGGTGTCGCATCTGAAGTTTCAATGATTTACTTATCACTTAATGAAGCTAGACTGGTCGTTGGTGATTGGTACTACTACTTTTTGGCTGCTACTTTATTGACCTATCCACCAGGTTTATTCATGTTATATACTTACATGATTAAGCAAAGAAAGAAGGTTTTAGGTGGTGCAAAGAAAGATGAAAAGAAGACCCAATAGATTATGAAGAAAACAATGTATGTATTGATTCCTATTTTTATTTTTATTTTTTAAATCAAAATATACACGTATACATACATACATATTAGGTAAAGGTTCCTGTTAAATTTGTCTATTGTGATGATAACGATTCAATCCACGTAACTAACATTTCAACATAGTCAACAATTGTATCTCCTTCTATAAACAGTGTCCCTAATGAGCTTTGTTCCTTCTTGGAACTACTCTTAGCGAGGAATCCAAAACTTAACTTTGATGATTTTTCCTTCACTTCAATTTTTTTATTTTGTTCAAATATTATCCTAATCTTACTTCTAATGAAAACAGGATCATACTTTATCATCAATTTTGTTAAAACCACTGTGATCAAATTATTTGGCAAATATTGGTACCAACGCAAGTTCCAAGATATGAGTTTCAAAAGGTGTAGTAATACAAAATCTAAATCAAGTAAACCTTCTTCTATATCTCTAACAAATTCTTCACTCTTCTGTGCTCCAAATTTCTTGACAAGTAACTTATGACTGTAGAGTTTACCCTCGTATGTATCATGATAACGATCTATTTGAGAATCTTTAACTTCACTAAGAATAAATTCGTTATAAATTGAGAGTAATTGAATAGTCCCAAAATAATCAAATCCACCAACCATTTCCTTCCCCTTAACTGAAGTCATTAATGCACAAACTGATTCTTTAATATTTAATTTTATTGTCCAACCTAAAAATCCCAATACTTCCCATTCAAGGGCACTATGTTGTTGTTCTTTACTCGGAGCAGTTATAGACATGAATGTCTTTAGGTCTTCATAAGTAATAACAAAAAGTTGATCTAGCCACTTTTCACAATAAAATTTATCGGTTTCAAGTTCATCAGAAACAACCAACACCTTTTTCGCAATATCTTCCTTTTTCTTAAAAACCCTTTCCTTTATTCCAACAAGTTCATCCCATCCTACTAATCCAACGAATAAACTCAATAAATCATAAGTTCTTCCCCAAGTAGACTTTTCAGTAAAGTCTAATATAGATGCAGTGGGAGTTCCAGCAGATTGTGATGCTAAAATAGATCTTATCGATAATGGTCCGCATAGTTTAATAAGATTAGGATCTACTGATGATAATTCACGTGCCCCAGCATTCATTAATGGAGATTGATAGAATTGATTACCAGTTATTGGATGTCTTATACTTGAATCAAAGAGAAACATTTCATTCCATATATGATCTATAGATCCTTCGTCAACAAATCTATAATTTTTGGATTTCTGTTTGGAATTAATTCTTTGATACTGATTTATTTGAACAACTGGTTTTGGGAAATAACTTAAAAATGACTTTTCTGAAATTAACTCATCATAATTATCATTCAATCGATTAATAAAAGTATTTATATAGAAATCAGGTATTCCAGATATTTTTTCAACGTCTCCATTTCTTTGTTTATGAGAGGTGATGATAGGTAATGAATTCATTATGACTAAAGCTCTGTCATATTTCCCATCCAATATGTTACTTAATACAAGGTAATACCAACACTCAAAATCGAGTGGTAAATTTTTGACACATTTTTCAGCAACTTTTAGTGCAAGTGCATATTTTTCCTTACTCAAAAGGAATTTAACTTGTTCCAAAAGGATCAAAGTTTTTTGCGTTGATTCTGGTTCATTAATAATATGCTGATGAATCAAATTAATAAATTTTTGCTCCATTGGACCAGTTCCATTTTGAACTTTCCAAATTTGTAAAATAACGTAATCCCATTCGTGGTTGGTATAGTTTGTCGTTATTTCGTTGACTGCAGTATTGCAAGCTGCACCACTGAACTGGCAACACCTAATTAAACTATCTACAAGGTAATTTTTGTATTGAATTGTTTTCTTGTACCCTTCTCTTTTATCGCCCCATCCGCTACTAAACCCATCGCGAGCTTTATAATCAGTTACTGAACCACGAGGGAGTAACTTAACTAATGTCTTAATCGAGGAATTGACTTGTGATGGAGTAGATACTAAATCTGGAAAACTTACTAACCCCGCCAATTGTCTTGATGGATCATCAAGATCTGCAAATAGTCTAATCAATTGAGAAGCTCTTAATTCATCCCAAAATTGTCGAGAAAGCAGTCTAATGGTTTCTGGATTGAATGAGTAAGTTTTCTTGTTCCCACTAAGTACTTGAAATGACTTATCAATTCTAATTGGGGAAGTAAGATTGATAACATATCGAGCTCTGAAATCAGATTTGTTGAATATATTATAAGTACAAAATGTTATCATCATTTCTTTTCGGGAGGAAGATGAAGTAGATATCGTAGATGATCCAGATCCACCGGATACTCCAGAAACATTACCCGTAGATAATGCTCCTCCACTGCTATTACTCTTACTTGATTTCATCGAACTCAGTTGTTGTTGGTTCTTCAGACGTAATAAGTCATCATTTAACTTTTTGTACTCACTTACCCCAACCCTTTCAATTCCAACCAACTTGCAAATATAATTCTCAATGTTTTCTTCTCGAGACACATCTACACCATTTGCATAATGGTAGTACCCGACGTACCCATCATCCGTTTTCCTGCTAAGGTCATCCTCATAGTTATTACTTTTCTGTCCTTCAGTTAAACCAAAATCATGATCTAAATATTGAGACGACCTGGTGCCATGATATTTTCCCCAGTGAATCAAATCAGGTCCACCAACAGGGAATTGTCCTTCGCTCCAAGATTCAATCTGTGACTTGGATCTCAGTCCAATTGTCTGTCCATAATGAGATTCTCTGATCATTGGCATTGATTTAATTTGATCCTTAAAGAAAATGGTTTCGGCTTCATCATCATTTATTGGTGGATCAAGAGAAACATTCGATTGCGTGGAAGTTGGCGAATAAAATGAAGTTATTGGCAATTTCGGTTTCGAGTTACCCTTTGAGTTATCAAGGGCCGACATCTTGGCAATACTCTCTGATTTTACGAATTAGAATTCTCTGTTTATTTAGTAGGTATGAAAAATGGCAATGTGGTTACTACAATATGGGAAGCATTACGCGGCCTGAAACTTTGGACTGCAGATAGTTATTCTTTTCATTTTGGCTGCAAAAAAAAAAAAAAAAAAAGGAGACACATTGAGAGAAGTATCAAAGCATTAATACGTCGGAATCTACAATTATATTATAATTTTTATTATATTATTATTATTTTATTTATTCGGAACGTGCATTTTGCAGCTCAATTTTTTTTCATCTGTATTTTTCATCTGTTTCCTTTATTTTTCTTTTTTTTTTTTATTTTCTTTAATCTACCTTCAATGTGTATTACTTTTGTTTGGATAACAACTCACTTAATTCGTTGACAATTTGCCATACATTTACAGGGTCTTTGGAATCTTCAATCAACTTACCGGAACCACCCTTACTGATGTTCATATTTTGTCTCAATTGAAACAAAGCAACATTATTCTCAATTCTTGAAACGATATGATTTAACATAGCAATCATATCTGCTTCTTTAAATGACATCAGTTCTGAGATCTTATTCGATGAATTTTTCCTAAACGAAGCATTTGGTTGAGTACCTTCATTTAAGTAAATACTAATATTTTCTAATCTTAAAGAAATCAGTCTTAACCCATAAATACTTCCGACTGGAAGTGATGCAACCATTCTTGATCCAATTTCACCTTCCATTGTATCTTTACCTTCAGCTTCAGCTTCCAATCTTGCATTGAAAATTTCATATCTAAATTTCAAATGACTTGGGAAAGCCAAGGTAATCAATTCAGGAGTTTCTAAACCTTTTAATTTACGTTCACCTAATTCATAATAAACCGAAGTTAATTCATCTAATTGAGATAATTCCCTTTCAATAATTTCACCAACTCTAACATTTCCCAGATAAGCTTCTTGAATGGTTGTCTTTTGGGAACTAATATCATTATGAACCTTGTTCAATGAAGCCATTTCATCTAAAAAGTCACTCGAAACTGCAATTTGACCCCCATCAGCAACTGCATTAATTCTTGAAGTTCTATTAACCATAGGACCAAAATAATCCATTCTTCTAGTAACAACATCTAGTTCGTAAACTGGGGAACCCCAATGTATACCCATTCTTACTGAAAGACCCCTGAAAACTATATTCTTATCAGGATCAATGATTTCACAACATGATTCGGTTTCTAAAATTTCAGATGGCCAATCAGCTGTCATTAATTGTTGTTGAACATTAAAACACCATAATAAGGCAGATGATGGAGATGGGAATGAGACCATAAATGCATCACCTTCAGTTTTAACTTCATATCCACCAACAATTCTTAATTGTCTTCTCATGATTGCATTATGGATCTTAATCGCAGATCTCATTGCAACTGGGTATGAATCCCAAAGTAATGTTGAATTCTTGATATCAGTGAATACCAAAGCAATTTCACCAATTGGGGGATCAATCTCATCATCTAATCTTCTCAAAGTAGAATCTCCTGCACCTGCTAATTGATTATTTCTATCCCTTCTCTTTTTATTACTGTTATTATTAAAGAGGTCAACCGCATCCTTAATAAGATTGTTACTCGAAGAATACTTCAGTTTCAAATTATTGTAATGACCTTGTTGTGATCTTTGATGATCGCCCAAAGTTATAACCATTACACTAATCTTGTCTGTAGCACCATAACCAATTGCATAATCTCTTAATTTTTGTGCAGCTCTCATTGGATCATCCTTTTCTTGTCTAACAATATCGACTGCTAACTCATAAGAGATGTAATCCCATAATACTTTAGTACCAATAATAATAACATCATCTACACCACCACTACCACTGAGAGCAGTTTGTGATACTTCATATTCACTAATATCTGGGCCACAGTGAGTATGAGGCAAAAAGTTGAAAAACCCAACCCCTCTGGATATAAGTAAATCACCATCAAGGGCACCATCACCAGTAACATACCCACCAGATGCTCTAATTCTTTCAAATTCACTTCTGGTTGTAGGATCATGCTTTTGAGTAAGTAACAAATGATTACCATTACTTCTACAGAGTACGGCTTCAATATCACCAGTGTTTGCAGTGTATACACGCTTATCACGAATATAAACAACAGTTACCGAACAACCAGACCAACCATCATCTCGAAGATCTAACGCATTGATTGTATCAAATTTACCAGTCCCGGTTGGATTTGGGTTAGAACCACTTGGGTTAACTCCTCCAACGGTAACGCCGTTCTTCAACGATGAAAAATGTCCATTAATTTCCTTATTTAAAGATAAGAAAGCTCTTCTGAGGGCATCATGTATAGATTCTCCCTCAACCAACTTATTTAACTCTTCTGTAAAATTAGGTACAAATATAGCTTTGGTGGCAGCTGAAATACGATGTCCATGAGTTCCTGATCCTAATTTACCATCAATGGAACATAATAATACTTCACCTTCGTTTCCTCTGAACTTTTGTATGAAAACATCTCTTGATGATACGGTATCTCTTGCGCCCATTGAATCAGAAACACCATATCCAAGGTTATCTAATTCCGAAGCCGAAGTCCTAATCCTCATATCACTGTTCTGATCAGGTACTGACGAAGTGGTTAAGGTAACATCAATTAAACCAAGTACTTTCAAGTTTTTCAAAACAAGTAAACTATCAAAATCTTCCCCTGTTTCTGGATTCTTGACATGACTTTGTTTAATTTCAAATCTCTTATTACCTGAAAAATTCAAGTACTTCAATGCCTTATTCCAATGCCAATTCCAATCATATGGCCAATTGGAGATATTATATTTCAATTGATTTGAACCCACGTCTAATGTTTGTAAATTGGTTAATTTACTTAATTCAGCTGGAAGGGTCACAAACTTGTTATTGTTCATGTAAAGTAATTTTAATGCTTTCATATTCTCTAAGTCATCTGTTGGTAATGAAGTAAGCTCGTTACCTGAAAGGTATAATTCAGTCAATTTAATCATTCTTCTGCAAGCACCTTCGGGGATTTCCAAAAGGAAATTATAAGAAAGATTTAACGATTTCAATTCAATTAAGAATGAGATGCTATCAAAACACTCATCATTAAGACGATTATCTGAAAGCGTTAAAACTAATAAACTATCTGCAAGGGAGGTAGATACTTTAATAGGTGAACCACCACCAGCCCCAATAGAACTGTCATACTCTACACTTGAATCTTCAGAGGGAGTGGTTGCACTTCCAACACTGACTGTAGAACCTCTTCTAGAGTCATCGCTAACCACAACACCACCAGTAGCTTCTGCGATTAAAGATTTAAAATTTACCGACAGTGATATTTTTTTTGCAACAGATAAAGGTGGTTTAGGGAAATTGGATAATATATTGGAACTGACATTTAATACTGTTAAGCTTTTTAAGTTCCATATAGTGTCAGGTAATGTTTGTAAATTATTCAGATGTAAATCTAAATATTGAAGAGAAGTCAATTGACCAATTGTATCCGGAATAAATTGAAGATTGTTACCAAAAAGTGATAAAGATGCCAACTTTGGTAAATTCCCAATTTCATTAGGTAAGGCAACCAAATGATTCTTATCCAATACTAACTTTTCAATGTTAGGGATTCTTGAAACAAAATCGGATGGAATACTAGTAATTTTGGCCTTACTTAAATCCAACACAGTCAAAATAGGTAACAAATTTTCAAATTGTAAATCAGTGATTGGATTTCTATCAAAGTGTAATAATCTCAAGTTCTCCATTCTATCACTAAATGCTGAAATATTATTCTTTGATGCATATGCAACTTCAAGACTTGGAAGTGACCCTAATACATCAATATTGGAAATCATATTATATCTTATATCCAATCTTTTCAATGATTTCAATTTAGTAAAATATTCTGGTAATGATTTTTCCAATTTATTAGTACACAAATTTAATTTAGCCAAATTTTGTAATTTACTAATAGACTCTGGTAAAACCGACAAATCATTATATGACAAATCCAAATCAACCAAACTTACCAATTCGCTAATTGCTTCAGGGTAACTATTAAAATAATTAGAACTTAAATTAAGGGAATGCAAATTTTGTAATTTACCAAATGATTTTGGCAACGTACTTAATTGATTACTATTCAATTGTAAATGTGTTAAGTTCTTCAAATGAGTACCAAATTTGGAAGGGATTTCATCCAAAAAGTTCTTTTGCATATCCAATTGAGTTAATTTCTTAGCTTCAAGAAAATTCATTGGGAATTTGGAACATCCATTTTTGGAAAAGATAATAGTAGTTAAATTGTTACATGATTGAATAAAATCCAATGGAATATAGATAGATGGATTATCACCAACGTTTAATTTTTCAATTTCGTAAGTATGTTGATGGAAAATAATTGGAATATTTTTTAAATTCAATCCACTAATGTTGACATCAACATAATCCTTGGAAAGCATGACTTCTTCTTCATGAGTTAAATTTCTAAGGTAGATATCTTCCAACACAAATTTACATATGAATGACAAATCTTCTCTACCAATTTTATCCAAGTTATCATTTAAAAGATAACCACTAAGATTCAATAATCCTAATTGAATCTTTAAAGGTTGTTCAAATGGTTCAAGGACTTTAACACAATTCCCAATATATACTGAAATTTGATAGTTTGCAACACTTTCAAGGAAGAATTTTCTTTGAACAATGGTCAAAAGTTCGGAAGTAGTGGTTTCCAATGGACATAAAATAGTAGTGAATGTATTATCTTGTTTAAAAATTCTAACAATGTGGTTAGGGCCCTTGGATTGATTGTTCAGACTCGGTGGTATAACGTGAGACAAGTGTCTTGATCCATAAAGTACAGGAAGAAGAGACCTAGCAGTGGAGACATCAAGACCAGGCGATGTAATTTTGGTTCTGCTACCATGGTGTTCATCTAAGGCCTTGGAGTTATTATTATTATGATTTTGATTTTTGCCTGTGGTATTATTGTTACTATTATTATGATTTTTGTGATGTGAATGGTTATGACTATGAGATGAACCTATAAATGCTGGTTTATCATTATCTATCAGTACAGTCGATTGAGACAGTGATACATCATCTTCTTCATCACTTATATCCATATCTTCTTCATCGTCAAAATGTTTCAATCCATCTGATTCTGAAGATGGGAGAGTTAATTGTTTATTTGCTTCGATTTTAACATCCCAACTATCGGGGGCTTTCCAAGATGCCTTGCCGTGATTATTTTCAAATACATTTGCAGTTGAAACTGATCTTTTAAGTTGTGAACGAGAATCTTCATCATTTTGTTTGACATTAGAACCAAAATCAGCAATCAGTTGTCTTGGTGAATTAGAAAATAACAAATTATTTTGAGAGCCTTCATCTTCAGGAGATTTAATAATACCATGTAAATCATTAAGATCAAGATCAAAAGTAGTACTGCCCATTCTAGATGACAAACTTGCAGTTCTTGAAGTTTGAGATGACAACTCTGGTTCACTGATTTCTGGAATTGATGAGTGAGTGGCAGATACTGTACTCCCATGTCTTACTGGTTGTGGTGATTGTTGCAGTTGTTGTTGCAGATGTGTTTCTAAAGATGACATGCTTGGTATTCTAAATTTATGTTTATGTGAAGTAATTGATCCTCCGGATGATGCAGTACTTCTTCTACTGGGGTTAAAATTAGTTGGAACTGACGATACACTTGTCTTATTATGATTATTTGTAGACACAAAATTACCAACTGAAGTCGACCGTACGTTATTAAGGGGTAATTTCAACCCATTTTCTTCTTCAGATTGTGCTGGAGAGGAATTAACAATATCAGATTCTCTTCTTGAAGAATAAATCAATTTCCCAAGGAGAGAACCACTCTTCTTTTTGAATTTTGGTTTGATTGGTTCTCTTAAAGGTGGTACATTGGTTAATCCTTTACCTTTATGATTAGCATGAAACCCTTTGTAGTTATCCTTTAATTCAGAATCCCTTGAATTTGGTGCCAGTTCATGTGCCAGATTCAGGATTGGAGAATCTTGTAATGCTTGAACCGAAACAATCGACAGTCTTGGACTGTAAAAAGTTTCAGAATGAGAACTATTCAAACCTTTAGATGAAGGTTTACGTACATAGGCATTTAATTGATCTATTTCAACTTTACGGGCACTTTCATCATAATTGGAATTAAATTGAGGTTTATCCGCTGCCGATGTAGATGGTGATAAAGTGGCATTAGAAGTAGAAGCATTATCCGGATCGACCCTCGAGTCAAACACATCTTCCTTGTATGCCACATTGGTGGGAGACAAAGGAGTTTCAGGATTTTTTTGATTTGATGATGTTGTTGTTGGTGTTGTAGACTCAGTTGTTGGAGAGAAAGCATCATGGGGGAACTGACCAGCAGCTGCACCCAAGCTAAGTCTCATATTACTACCACGGCCCTTTTCACGCTTGAGAAAACTCATACTGTCAATGAAAGAGGGCAATTGATAAAATAAGGATAATCTCTATAAAGATGAGATTGATTACAAAGATTAATTGTCTTCAAGTTTAAAGAAGAATGAACTCGAAGGGGACGGAATTGAATGAGAGTGTGTGTGTGGGTAAAAAAAAAGGAAAAAGTGAAATTTCTGGCACAATAGTGAAAAAGATCAATTTTAGACCAGAGAAGGTTTACACTAACAAAAAGTCCGGACCCGGAACGAACAATAGCATAGACGGGTTATATTCTTCTCCCAGATCCCAACCTCCATTATACACAAGTAAGAGAATTGTCAATGATATTTTTGCATTGCATTGCATTTTCTGATTGGACGGTTTATTCGAAGTGACCTCGGAAAGCTTTAATTATCTGCCGGAATAATTGAATTTAAAACTGACATATATATATATATATATATGAAAAAGAACAAGAAAAAGAATTATAGCAGAGTCTATTAAAATCGGGTGTAACCGATATGATGAGCTAGTATCTCAATAGATTTAGTTGTTTCCGCTGTGGGAGATGATCTGTGGTGGTTAGACGTTGGCGGCTATATTCGGAATATAGGGGACCTTTCCCCAAATGGGCACTCATAGATGTGGTGGGCAGCGCGCGCGCCGTCTCTTAAATACCAACTAGTGGAGGCAGCAGTGTCCGAGATTTTTCTTCAAGATACATATTGAATACTCTACTAATGCAAGGCGCTCTACCGCCCTATCCAGGGATGTTGATTGCATCAAGCTCATCTCACCTTGGTCACTCCTCTGTGGATACCGCCAGACGTATACGAAGCTAAAGAAGCAAGCTTTGACGCAATATAAAGGGGCCCTAGTTAATTTTCCAAAGCCTCTAATATTATTTTTTTCCCTTCAACTGAAAACTACGTGTCACTTCCCTCGGGCTATTGCGTTTCGGGAGTATTTTACTAACTTAGAATGGTTTATTGTTTCCAGTCTGCAGATGGAAATAATAAATAGGAATTAGTTCAACGCCTTGCAACATAAACCGAATTTTTACATGAATTAAAAAATATTTGGTGCCAAAAAAGTGCCACCTATTACTTTCTTTTTTTATCTCAAGCATTCCGATTGACATGTTTCGATGTTGGAGTTGATTGTAAGTAAGACTCAATTTTTGAACGTATATATAACATTATTTCGTATTCTCATCAAATAGACCATTTCTCCGCCTTTCATTTCATTCATTTATCATCATTATTCGTCGATTGCTTCTCCTCCATTGAGGGTGAGGTGTTTCTATTAACTGTGTCTCGGCAGTGCGTATTGTATAATTCTATTGCATCGTAAATTATTTTTCTCGCAGAAGGTCGATATTTTATGTACTAGCAAGCCTACAGTTATAATCATCAGACAACACCACCAGTCGTCGGATTCCCATCCTTTTCACCTTAATACGTGCATCTCATTCTCTATATTCAAGTAGTCCTCTACTATCCTCTCTAATAGTTACTTTAATTTTAGTCTCTCTTCTTGTTTGTTTCACTCGACTTCTGCCCTCCTCAAGCTTACATCCCTTCGAAAGGGTTAACTTGAGGCAGCACCGTGCGCTAAGTCAAATTAGGATATATTGATTGCATCTTATGCAACACTTTAAACAAAAGTACTGTCCACACCAAAGTATATAAACTTAAATAAAGACTTGTATCTAAGTGCTACTGTTAAGTATGAGACAATATTAGAACAGCCAGATAAGAATATGCGAAACATCTGCATTACCCAATATTGTTCATTCCGAAAAATAGCCTACACATTATCTCCATAAACTCTCTACCTCTTTTCCCTCCACCACTGTCCCCCGTAGCACTTTCGTCATAGGGTACACACACTCAAATTGCTATGGCCAAGCTAAGGCCGTCCATTTTTAATCAACCTATTTTACTCTTACACCTCTTCACCCATACATCTATAAAAATGGTTTGTATGCCATTTTCCGCCTCATAGGCGACTCTATACGTATTTAAACTTTCCACACCGACGAATTCATTGAATCATGAAAAGTATCATTTAAATAAACCCATTATCCACCAAGGACAAAAAATATTTCCCTCCCACTTCTTCTTCTTCTTCTTCTTTTCCTACTACTCCACCTTATTTGCTCAGTGTTCCTTGAACTGTCATTTTTACTTTGTCGTCAACTCTATTGTTGAAAAGAAAAAAAAAAAAAAAAATACCAGATATCTTTTTTTTCCCCTTGCGTGTTCTTTACTCTACCGATTGGGTTAAATTTTCACATCGTCACAGTTTATAATACTGATAAAGTTAGTTCATACTCCCATATTTATTCCAAAAATTAAGATAAACCACAATGGCTGAATCCTCGCGAACTATCAACCATAAGCTAAATGATTTATTAAGTAAAAGTATGTATAAGGGTCAGAAAGAAATAAAAAAATGACATAAGAATGAAAAACGAAACAGAAAGGTTACAAATTGAAATATTGTCAAACTACCACGTCTTAATTTCCAAAAAGAAGGGGTGAGTTTGATCCTACTTTTCTATTCAATTCAATTCATTCTTTCTTCTACATATCCTACCCTACAAATGGCTACTAACATTTTAGATAATATTTCAAAGAATAAGCTCGACGCTGCCACCGCTATAAATTATGCTACTGTTCTCAAAGCCAATATTTTGGGTAAAGACAAGCAAGAAAAAGTCAATTCAATTGTTGTATTGGCAAAACTTCTTGATTGTATAGTTGGAGGTGATGCAGTTTCTAATGACTTTACTAGAGTGTTGGATCATACTTTGTTCTCAACTCTTTTCTCAATTGTTTCACCAAATATGTCTACTGAAACCTACAAGGCAATTTTGAAAATTGCAGTAATTTTGATTTCTGGTACTATATTTAAGACCAGAGATGATGAACTGTCTATTTCAATTGATAAGTATTTACCACTTTATGAATGTCTTATTGAGTACTTGGACGTCTTGGATATTATGACTCAAAAGCTTTATTTGCAAGATAATAAGATTACTTATAATTCTATCAAATTGGTTACTGATTTGATCAATAAGGCTTTAAAACACGAATATAACGGTATTATCACTTTGGCTGGTAGGTTAAAGCACGTTGCCTTTTTCTCCACTGTTGGTAACTTGATTGACACCGATGATAGATCAATTTTAGATGGAATTCATCAATTGAAGATTTCTTACTATAATTTGAATGAATTTTTAGCTGCTACCAGATTTGATCTTTCTATCAAATCTCATCAAGTTATGTTGAATAATTTGTTCATCTTTTTGGAAGTTTCCCTTAATGAATATGGTACTGTTGCAACCACTGAAGAATATATTAAAGCTGGTTTCACTTCTGATCCAAGAAAATTTGTGGTTGAAAATTTCTCAATTTTACTTGCTATGGATTTAAAGATTTTCCTTAAGGATCCAAATATTACCTTTAAAAAGAGATTCCATGAAGAATTAATGATGAGTAACCATAACAGAACTTTCCCAATGTACTTATTTATTGGAAAAGTTACTGATTTATGGTTAAATATTTTCCATCAGAAAGAACGTCACCCAACTATTTACGAAAATATCTTATCATGGGAACTTATGATTTATTACACTATGAATAATTGTCTTATTCTTTGGCAAGAGACTAGAGCTCAATTAGAAGAAAGTGATGATGTTGACAGAATTTTGAATTTATTAGAAAGTCAAGTTGATAATGTTGAAGCGGAATTGGCTTTAAAGAAGAAAACTTTTGAAGAATGTCTTGATCTTACTGCTACTCAATCCTCATTTGAATTAAGACATGACCAAATAAATAGGTTAAAGAAAGAACACGAATTGAAGTGGAAATCTCAATTCAATGAATTCAATAAGGATTTAGCACAAGAAGTTATGGATTTTGTTTGTGAACAAAGAGTTATTCAATTATTAAAGGGTTCTTGGGTCCATACTGAACAACATGGAGAACAGTTATTAAAAGTTAATTCTATGACTAATTTCAAACTGCTGAGTGTTAATAAATACTATTTTATTTCATTATCACCTAATAGAAAATATTTATACTACAAGGAATATAATGAAAAGACTGCAATTCAACCATCATATGAAGAATTAGAAAATCAATCAATCAGATTAATGGATATCTTAGATTTCAGATCAACAAAGCTTGGTGAACCAAGTGGAAGTGCTCAAACTGCCTCTTCAACTGCCGCATCAACAGCTTCAGGTGGTGTTAACGGATCAATTTCTCAAGGAAACTATGCATCTCATCACACTGCTGTTCGTGGTGTTGCTGAAGAAAAATGGATCAACCCATACGTTGCTGTTAAAGGTTCCATTTCTTATGAAAAAATTACCCTTATTGGTGATAATAATAGAAAATTATTATCATTTTATACTGATACTGAAGTTAATAAATATGTTTGGCTTGATGGTTTAAAGATGTTGAAAGGAATGATTAAACCAGGTCAACTTTCTGAAGAAACAACTAAACAAATTGATTCATTGGTTGATATTAGAAGAAATGCTCAATTATTGAGTCTTGAAGATAAAAAGATGGGTGGTGAACTTACTTTCGATGTTAATGTTTTAGATGATTCAGAAGATTCGGAAGATGACGATGAATACTATGATTTAGATGAATTGGTATCTGTCACTACTGAAGGTTTCCATTACAGGTAAACTAAAAATAAAAATGAAAAATTTTAAACGGTTTTAAGCGCGAGCCGCTTAATTGTTCGAAGCCACACGGCAGGATTATATAGGTTAATTTAATATACTTGCAAAAGCACAATTTATGTAATTTTCGACTCAACCTTATGAAATTGCCTTGATTGGGAGTGTGGAGTATCCAGCCAAATGAAATTTCAGTTCTCTCTTGAAAAATTGTTAATTTTATTCTCAATTAATAACCTTGAATGGTTGTGTCAACTTTAAATTTGTAGGCGCGTAACATACAACCACAACCATAGTATACAACGTGTTTCTCTAATTTGTGGGGGGGAGATTTCCAAAACAAGCCTCTATTTTATTGGTGATATCATTAATGTATGCTCCTATTATCGTGCATACGACTCCGGGGCGACGTGTGTGTGTCTCCAAATGAACTTAATCGTTTTAGGTTAGGTTAGCCCGCGTGGTTATCAAATTTCAGTTATTACGAACAAAACAAATATTACTGGTCCAAATTTAAAACTTGCCCCTATTGACATAAATTAGCGTCGTAAATGTTAATGTCCGCAGGTGTCGGATTCACTAATTTGACCAGGCTACATTCCGTTCGAGAATACTTTCACAGGCACCCCAATGCCTGTAAAAAGACAAAAAAAAAACCACTTCCGACCCGTTGCTCCTCCTCTCGTTTCAATCCCAATAATTAACCAAGTAGTAGAGAGAATTACCTGCACCATTGACACTAAGAGAGATCTATTCTTTGTCTAAGAATTTAAAAAAAGGTAAGCGTTTTAGATGATTAGAGCCAATTGAAATTTTTCAATGTAGAGCCTGTCAGTGAGCGGCTTTTTTCGAGGACGGGCTGATTATGTCAGAAAAGGTACTACCACGTGCATTTGGCAGTATCTAAAGAGACGGAAACTTTGAATTGGCTCCGTACTAATGAGGTTAAACCAATTATGTTGCCCACGTTGGTAACAAATGTATATAAGTAACCAGTTATCTTTAGTAGGAATGCAATTTTTAGATCTTGTGAAATAAAATCATCAACCAATCAAATAATAACAATAATAATAGTAACAATGTTGTTTAGCAAAGCGGTTCTTGTTTCTTGTTTAGCAGCCTTAGTTAAGGCTGACTTCCTTAACACTCTTACCATTCCATCAACTACTGAAACTGAAAGATCTTATTCTACTATTGAACCAAATCTTTCTGAAATTGTTGCTGCTCAAGCCACTGCTGTCACCAACTCTGAAACTTCTAACGTTGAAGGTGCTGCTTTCAGTAGATTTATTCAAATCTGGTTTGAAAACATTGATTTCAATGCCACCGCTAAGGATCCAAACTGGCAATTCTGGTCATCTCAAGGTATTACTTTAACTAACTACTTTGGTGTTTCCCACCCATCTCAAGAAAATTATATGGCTGTTGTCGGTGGTGATTTCTTAGGTTTAGATAACGATAACTTTATCACTGTTCCATCCAACGTTTCAACTGTTGTTGATTTATTGGACACTAAGGGTATCTCTTGGGCTGAATATCAAGAAGATTTACCATACTCTGGTTTCTTAGGTTTCAACTATTCTAACCAAGAAACTTATGCCAATGCTTACATGAGAAAGCACAACCCATTAATTTTATTTGATTCTATTACTGAAAATGCTACCAGATTAGCTAACATCAAGAATTTCACTTTATTCGAATCTGATATTGCTAACCAAAAGTTACCACAATGGTCTTTTGTTACTCCAAACATGACCAACGATGCTCATGACACCAACATCACCTTTGCTTCTAACTGGGCTAGAGAATGGTTAGCTCCAAAGTTAAACGACACTTACTTTACTAATGACACCTTGATCTTATTAACTTTTGATGAAACTCACACTTACCCACTTCAAAACAGAGTTTACTCTGTTTTACTTGGTGGTGCCGTTCCAAAGGAATTATGGGGTACTACTGATGACACTTTCTACACTCATTACTCTTGTATTTCTTCTATTGAAGATAACTTTAACTTACCAAACTTGGGTAGATATGATTCTTCTGCTAACGTTTTCGAACTTGTTGCTAACAAGACTGGTCACAAGAACACTTTTGTTAACGCCACCTATATTTTCAACAATGAAACTTATAATGGTTACTACGACAATGTTCACATTGATCTTCCATCTCCAAATGTTACTGCTATTGGTCCAAGAGGTAATGGTGTTCTCCCATCTATTGTCTCCACCTGGAAGGATGCTTGGAACCAAGAAGTTTCCACTAACTCTAGTACCAAGGCTTACTACAACATGGGTGCTAACGCTGTCTTTGAAGGTGCCGCTTTAGGTATTCCAGAAGGTCTTGTTGTTAACGTCAAGGCTCTTAACTCCACTTCTTCTAACTCTACTCACTCTTCTAACTCCACTTCCAACTCTACCAGTGGTTCTACCTCTTCTGTTGCTAAGGCCAACGGTGCTGAAATTCTTAACGTTGAAAACTCCGTTTTCTTTGGTTTAGTTGCTCTTGTTTTACAATACCTTGTTTAAAGAAGTTTGTGAATTTTAATTACGTTTATTTTATAAATTATTTAGTTTGCATGGCTAAATTTTTTTATTTAATCAATTTTAAAAGAAAAGATATATAATTATGACTTGAAAAAAAAAACTTTTTTGTTTAACTTCTACTGAATACTATTTGATATTGTTTCAGAAAAACTAATACTTGTGTATTAATAAATAATAGATATATAACAGATTGTTATTAAAAATAATTCATTACTGTAAGTTTTTTGCAGCCAAAAAAAACAAACTTTTATATAAAATAACTAAACCCATTTTTTGCTGAAAACATTAATAGTACGATGAAATATAATTTAACTATATACATTATACTTTCTAAGATGATGAAGGATAATACAATACTATCTAAGTGGAAAATTCACATTCACTAATATAATAACTTTCCTTGTATACTCGGTCTCTTCGTTTTGAATTGTTTTTCACGTGATCTCGATGGGGTGCACCCAATTTTTTTTTCAATGCTCATCTCATCGATATGTTAAATAATCTAGATACTCATACAGTTAACATTTATATATCACATATTAAAGTATAATAAATATGGCTAAGAAGGGTTCAAAGAAGAGTCGTAAGGATGACTTTGTTTTAACCATTGACAGTGACTCAGAGGCTGAAAATTTAGTTCCAGATCTCGATGAAGAATCTGAAGTTGAAGATGAAGTAGTTAAAGTACCAGTTGTTGAAAAGAAGAAGGGGAAGAAGGGTAAGAAAAATGTTGAAACCAAGCCTGCAACTGAAGAAATTGAAGAGCATGATGATATTAATCCTGATTTCCAATTTGCTGTAGATGACATGGAAACCACTACATTTGATGGTTGGGATTTCAATGTTGATAAGGACAGTGAAGGTGTTCAACAAGCCAAGAAAGATGTTGATTTAGATGGTATATTGAGAAGAAAGGGTGGTTTAGTTAAGATGGCTGGCCGTGAAATTGAAGAAGAGGAAGAGGAAGAGGAAGAAGAAGAAGAAGAAGAAGAAGAAGAGGAAGATGAAGAAAATGATGGCGATGATGATGACTTGGCAATGGATGGATTTGGTATGGGTGCACCAGAAGCTGAAGATGAGCAAATTGAAAATGAAGAAAATGAAGATGAAGAAAATGGAGTTGATGCTGATATGGATGAAGAATATCCAGCATCAGATGTTGAAGAAGAAGCTGAAAATGAAGAAGATACTGCTGAACAAATGGCTGAGTTCTACGCTGATGAACAAGAATCTAAGGCTGCCAAGGATCAAACCCATACTACTTTCCAATCATTACAATTATCAAGACCCGTACTTAAGGGTTTAGCCCAATTGGGTTATACCAAACCATCACCAATTCAATCAGCTTCTATCCCAATTTCGTTATTAGGTAAAGATATAGTTGCTGGTGCTCAAACTGGTTCCGGTAAGACAGCTGCTTACATGATTCCAATTATTGAAAGATTATTATATAAACCAGCTAAGATTGCATCCACTAGAGTTATAGTATTAACTCCAACCAGAGAATTATCAATTCAAGTTTGCGATGTTGGTAAAAAAATTGGTAGATTTGTTAATAATTTAAGTTTTGGTTTAGCCGTTGGTGGTTTAAATTTAAGACAACAAGAACAACAATTAAAGACAAGACCAGATATTGTTATTGCTACACCAGGTAGATTAATTGATCATATCAGAAATTCTGCAAGTTTCAACATTGAATCATTAGAAGTTTTAGTTATTGATGAAGCTGATAGAATGCTTGATGAAGGTTTCCAAGTTGAATTAACTGAAATTTTATCATTAATTCCAAAGCATAAGAGACAAACAATGTTATTCTCTGCTACTATGAATACTAAGATTCAAGATTTAATTCAATTATCTTTACAAAAGCCTGTTCGTATTATGATTGATCCACCAAAGACTGCTGCAACTAAATTAATTCAAGAATTCGTTCGTATTAGAAAAAGAGAACATTTAAAGCCTGCATTATTATTCCATCTTTTAAGACATATAGATCCAAAGCAACAAAGTAGAATGGCTGTCTTTGTAGCAAGAAAGGAAACCGCACATAGATTAAGAATCATATTAGGTTTATTAGGTATGAAGGTTAGCGAATTACATGGTTCTTTAACTCAAGAACAACGTCTTACCAGTGTTAATGATTTTAAAAACTTAGTTGTACCAGTATTAATTTGTACTGATTTAGCTGCTAGAGGTTTAGATATTCCAAAGATTGAAATTGTTATTAATTATGATATGCCAAAATCTCATGAAGTTTATTTACATAGAGTTGGTAGAACTGCCAGAGCTGGTAGAGATGGTAAGTCTATTACCTTTGTTGGTGAATCAACTACTGATAGAAGTATTGTTAAGGCTGCTATTAAGTCATTAGAAGATAGTGAAAGTGAAATCACTGGTAAGGCTGTTTCAAGAAATGTTGATTGGAAGGAAGTTGAAGAATTAAATAAGATTGTTGAACAAAAAACTGAAACTGTTCAAGAAGTCTTAGAAGAAGAAGCTTCTGCTAAGGAAATCTTACAAGCTGAAATGGAACTTACAAAGGCAACTAATATGATGAAGCATAAAAAGGAAATTTCTTCAAGACCAAAGAGAACCTGGTTTGAATCTGAAAAGGAAAAGCAAGCTCATAAGACTGAAGTTATGCAACAATTAACAAAGCATGGTAAGAAGGTTAATTCCAAGAAGAGAAAGGCACACGAAGTCAAGAAGGAAGTTGGTGGTAGATCGTATAAGAAGACTAAAACTGATAGAATGTCCAAACCAACTCCAAAGAAAGGTGGGAAGAAAAAATAAGCATTTGTAATATAGAGCAATAAATAAATAAATAAAGATAAATATATAAAAACACGTATACACAGAGTAAGAAGAACGAAAAAGAAGTATTGATGGGAATATAACCTTTGTGAATTCACCCGTGGTATAATTCCAGAGAAGTCGTTCACCTACTTAACGTACTTACCGAGGTCTTCTAATACTCTATGCTACGTGTAGCTAGAAGTATAAGTGTTAATTGAATGAAATATCATGACACTCCTCTGGCGCGTATCCGGTGAGGACAACTGCGTCTTCCTTCGGTCATGTTATCCCTATTAAAGGAAGCTGTACGGCCCATAGGCTGGGCTTACCCACAACATACTCCATTTGAATTGTCGATTTGCGCACCTATAATGCGAATTGAAAAAAATTGAAATTTCAAAACACTTAATGATATACTCCATCTTCATCAATCTACGTCTTGATATGTTAACAAACGGTTATAGACTCCTTAACGGGGTAGTGTCTTCAGATATAACGAACCCGTCAAAACTTCTTTTCCAAATAGTAGTCTTGCAATGCTTCTACTACACAACTGCATTAATAATATTCTATCTTACATCAACATTAAATGGATACCATTTCAAAATAGATTGGATCTTCCTGTGGGAATTAATCTCTCCAGATAATGCAATGGGTCTCACTTTGTTTGTGTTGTGGTTGTTCGACTCATTGCTTTGCGTTGCATTCGTTACTATCGTAGTTGGTAGATCTAAGTTGGCCTGGGACTTTGCCATTACAGTTCATATAATAAACTTAATCGTGGTGTGGTTGTATACAGGACATTTCCCAACATCGATGTTGTGGTGGTGTTTACAAGTATTAAGTGGAGTTTTATTGGTTACATTATCGACGTATATGACCAGATGGAAAGAATTGAGGACTACATTTTTTGATAATATGTTAGATCAACAAGAAAGAGGAGAAGTTCCAACTCTGCTGCAACCCATTGAGATGAATGATTTGCAGCCAGTTTCAAAATAAAACAAAGTACATTGTAAAACGTAATGAATAATAATAAAGTGACAAAATTGTTGTTTTCATATATATAAATTTTACTTATTTATAGTCATAGTGAAGTTTATGGTCATAGCCGGTAACAAATGCACAATTCCCCATATCTAAATCACCGTTTGTAAACTTTGAAGTTGGAGAAATATCAAATTGGAAAATATCCATTGGAATTCCAATAGTTGTACAGGCATTAGGGATATCAACAATTCCGGCAACATGACCTTCAATTGGAACAGTCAGTAAGATTAAGTAAATTTGATAATCATTGTAACCAAATCGTCTTAAATATTCAATGGCTCTAATACAAGCTTGTCTGTAAGCAGTTGTTGCGCAAAGGAAATGTTGTTTCCCCAATTCATCAACAGAGAATCCTTCAAAGGTAAGATAACGAGAAGGACCATATTGATTTGGTACATCGCCTGCGATGAACATTGGTGATTTAAGTGATAAATCTTTAACTCCATTTTTAATAATTGAAAAATTTAATGTAATTACCCCAGGCATTTCAACTGCCCCACAAAATGAAATCTCTCCATCACCCTGTGAAAAATGTAAATCACCTACTGAAAATTTGGCACCTTTAACATGGACTGGGTAGAATGCCTTTGAACCACGAGAAAGATTTTTAATATCACAATTACCTCCATGTTCTGGTCTTCCAGGAATTGTTCTTGCACCTTCAAGAGCAATTTTGGTGGCTAAATCTCCGGTTGCCAGTCCTGGAAGACAATTCTTTGGCTGTGGTAATTGAGCTACTGGAGTTTCATGTAAATGCAGCTCATTAGTAACAAGTTCACCTTCTCTTTTATTCCATTCATCTAATACTTCCTGTGATGGAGCCGTCCCCATAATTCCAGGATGAATTAACCCAGTAAATTTAACATGAGGTAAATGTCTTGAAGTACAATGAATACCTTCAAAATCAAATATTGCCTTTGCTGCTTCAGGATAAAAATTCTCTAAAAATCCACCACCATTCTGTTTAGAAAAGATTCCACAATAACCCCAGGGAGATCTCTCAAGTGGTTGAACATCTTTAATTTCAACAACCAAGCAATCACCAGGCTCAGCTCCTTCAATATTGAAAGGTCCAGAAAGATAATGGATTTTTGTTAAATCAACATTTTTTATGTCATCGGCATCATCAGTATTTTTAATTTGATTTCCAGTCCATTCTAAACATTCAATTTTAACTGTTTCTCCAATTGAAATAGTTTCTGTACACGGAATATCAGGATGCCATCTATTATGAAGTTGCTTTTGTTCTCCACCTGGAATGTTCAAGTCAACTTTAGTGACGTATCTAATTGGATCAATTGGCATATTTTGAGTAATAAGGGAAAGAGAAAGGGGAGTAGCACTATTTAGGGAGTGTGAAGAGTTTAATAGGGAGATGAAAATATAAAGATAAGGGAATAATTCTTATCTGTCTTGGCGGAAAATAAACGAATATTCCGTTATAAAGATAACAAAAGAGGTGTAATAATTTGACTAACAAGGCAATAAATTACCTTTTACGTATATAGTTTCCGAAGTTTGAGTCCCAATAGTTAATTAATTCTTCTCAGTAATGTATTATTGGAGAATTAATATATACATATAACTCGAGCTCTTTGTATGACATGACGCTCCGCTGCCACATATCCGGCGAGTACAGCTGCCTTGAGCTTGTTTCCCTTAGGGATTTCCTCAAAGCTAGAACCTCGAGGAGTTTTCAGGCTTGTTGCAATCGGAATGGTGACAGTAAAATTTCTTACATACTAGTATCCCAAATCAATTACTAACTCTTCTATTTTGTAACAGAATTATAACGGGCCAAAAATAATCCCGCTACCCTTCCTAATTTTCAATAAAGCTAAAAAAAAAAAAGAAATACAACAATATTTCACAATGAAATTGATTGTGACCCTCCTATTTTGCCTGCTTCGGGATTATCCTGAAATTTGGTATAAATAAATATATCCACTTTTTAGTAATCTTCACGTGACTTAATAGGGGGTCTTCTTCTCCAAAAGTTGTTTATATTTATTTTTTAACCGAGTGTTCGTTAAAACGCATACCTGTCACTGATAGCTCTCTTTAACAAAGTATGAAGCATACAATTAAATTACATAATAAGACTAGAACGTTCTCTACCTTTTCCAATTTAAGCAAGGAGGAAATTGAACAAAGAAAATATTCAAAAGTTGTATTATTATTACACGGGTTTCCAGATAACAACACCACGTATGATGGAGTTTGGCCATATTTATTAAAAGCACTTCCAAATTCATTGTTTCTTGCACCATTATTAAGAGGGTACGAGCCATCAAGTCAAGGTAAGCCTGATGAATACAGAATCAGTGATCTTGCTGATGACATACGTGCTTGGATTGGTGAAGTTGCTCCTCCCCAATCAAAGATCCCAGTTCATTTAGTTGGTCATGATTGGGGTGCCATTGCTACATTTAGAGCTTCGGCTGATTTCCCTGAATTGATCACCTCTGCGTCAACGTTGGCAATTCCATATCTCTCGAATATCGGGCCAATAGAATTTCTTTGGAAGGTTCCTGAACAAATGTACAGATCAAGTTATATATTTACTATGCAGTTTGAATTCTTATACAAACCAAAATTTTCAAAATTAGGACCAAACTCTTATTTAGATAAGTTATGGAGGTGGTGGTCGCCAACGTGGAAGATTAAGAATGAAGAGATCCAGAGTGTGAAAGAGACCTTTAAACTTCCAGGTGTTATCGATGCCATTACAGGCTACTATAGATGCATGGTGAAACTGGCAAATGTATTACAATTGAAGTGGGAAGTCGATTTTGATAAAGTTCCTTCATTAATACTAGGTGGTATTGACGATGGATGTATGAGTAAAAAAATCTATGATATTGAAATGGTGAAATTTAAGAATACTCCAAATGTAAATGTTAAACTTTTACCAAATGTGGGACACTTCCTACAACGTGAAGATCCTGAAAAGGTCGCCCTGGTCATTGGTGACTGGATTAATTTACACGATCCAAAATAGATATCATTTTATCTTGTGAAATAGTATAATTGTTGTTAAAAGAGAATTTGTTTTGTTTATTATTACCGTTTTTGCTATTAATATTTGAGTTCTTCGTCGCCTAATTCGGTCCATGATGCTGAACTGAAACCCCCTCTGTTTTCTATTTAGGTAATACATATTCTAAAGTTTCTTATTGGGGCACAATTTGAGGTCGCTTCATACGTCAACATATCAATACGAAAACTTTTACTCAATGACTTTTTTTTTTTTTTTGCATTTTAACCTTTCTGCCAAATGTGGTATATTATGCACTTTGCGGAGAAAGAAGCATCGGAGGGCTTTTTTTAACCCCATAAAAAATCGGTTACATGCAGAATGACAAATCAAGAACAAAACTAAGCAGAAATTGATTGGGTAGGTGGCTTGTATTCTTTAGAGATGAGTATGGTGGTAAGCTGGATGTATACTTATGGTGGGTCATAATATAAGCATTTGGCACTGATTCTCTTAAATATCATTGAATTCTAAAACTTCGATTTGGCATGTGCAGACTTGATGCAACTTTAAATTCGCGAAAAGAACAAGCTCTCTTTCCTAAACAGGTAACGTTTTTTTTTTTTTTTTGATACTTACCAATTTCAACTTATGTCATCGTTGCTTGACAGCCTTTAAAGCATATGAGGTTACAGGAGGTGACTTGATATTGTCTTCGAGGGCCATTTCTTCTCGGTTCTAAGTACAGCAGTAATGCTGTCGGGGCAAGATAAACATTACAGTGAGATTGTATACTTAGTTTACACGAAACATTGTCTCGAAAGTCTAATACAAAGTTACAATAAAAGACTATTTTCAGGAATGTCAAACTACTTTATTGAATGTGATGCTTTAGAGTTATACCTGGGGTACCTTAATTTTGTTCCGAAATATGCATAATCTCCACTTTCAATAAACCTAAAAATCCGTTTCACCCATTTGATAAAACATATAAAAATACCTATTATCCCATTGATTTATCTCCTAAGAGTTCCTAATGTGTATTAAATATATATTCTCTTCTAACTTTCCTTTTTTGCCTGTCCTGTCTTTCGTTTTCTCTACGACAATACTAATGAAGTTATCCATTTTGTATTATATATTGGCATCGATCTTTTGCGCCATAGTTAGTGCAGCTCCACCGATTAACGTCAAGGCAAGAGATATCCCTGTACAACCAACCGATGATCCATTCTACACTCCTCCACCAGGATATGAAAACCAACCACTTGGGGCAATCTTAAGATTTAGAGAAAAAACTAATGCTTACGGTATTCTCTTTTTCCAAGAACATGTCAAGCATGTATATCAAGTATTGGTTCGGTCAGAAGATACCTTCCACCAACCACTTGCTATCATGACAACTTTATTTGTTCCATACAACGCTGATCCAACTAAATTATTATCATATCAAACTGCAGAAGATTCTGCTTCTTTAAACTGTGCCATTTCATATGCTATGCAGTTATGGTCTAATCCTACAACTTATGTCACTGCGCAACTTGAAGAATTAAATATTATTGGGGGTTTACAACAAGGCTGGTACGTTGTTGTACCTGATCATGAAGGTCCTAAGTCTACATATGTTGCCGGATGGCTGGCAGGTTATGCTGTTTTAAATTCCGTAAAGGCAATTTTAAGTACAGGTAACCAAACTGGTATTGACCCAAATGCTGAAGTCACTTTTTGGGGATACTCTGGTGGTTCTTTAGGTTCTGGTTGGGGGGCACAATTACAACCAACTTATTATCCTGAGCTTAATCTTATAGGTGCTGCTTATGGTGGTATTATTGTCAACATTTCCAGTGTTGCTACCAATAATATGGGCACTTTATTTGCTGGTTTGGTTATCTCTGCTATTAATGGTCTTTCTAATGAATACCCAGAATTAAAAGATTTTATTAATCAAAATGTTATTCCTGATAAATTATCAACTTTCACAGAAGCTGAGAATTTATGTCTTATTGAATATGTTCCCTATTATGCATTTGATGAGTGGACAGATTATATTACGCAAGGTGAGGCTGTTTTAAATGATCCAATTGTGAAAAATGTTACTGATCAAAATAATATGCTTACGAATGGATTAATACCAGATTGTCCACTCATGTTTTATTCTTCAGTCAATGACGAAATCCTTCCAATTGCTGATACTGATGCTTTATATGACCATTTCTGTTCCCATGGTGTTAGCGTTACTTTCCATAGAGATGAACTTTCTGAACATATTGTCCAGGCGGTGGCCGGTGCTGGGGAAGCCTTAAATTGGCTTATTGGCAGATACAATGGAACTGCCGCTCCTGAACAATGTGTACTCACACAAAGTTTAAGTAATCTTTTATTACCTGATAGTTTTGCTGGATTAGAAACGATTGGTTCTGCTGCTCTTGCTGCCGCAATGGGAACGAATGTTGGACCTTCTTCTTAGTTATTTAAAATATTACCCAAAAATATTAACTATAGACTTCTTTATTTATAAAAGCAATAAATCGAAGTGTTATCTTATTCAATAATCTTGATAAATAGATTAGTATCCAATTCCTAGATTAAAAATATTCTCATACAATAAAAAGTGTAAGGTATTATCAAAAGAGAAAGCTAATCAAAATAATGCTAATCTACCTCTGACTAATTAGAACAGGTATAACGAATATGAATTTTTAAAATACGGAAAAAAAAATAAGAAGAAATGATGTAAAAGTATCTTTAGAAAAGGGATTTAAAAATAGAGAGCCCAACTAAAGCAAACGAACCCTTCATAGCGTTACCCATGTTTTCTTAAGGAGCAGATGAAATAATGTAATTGTAAGCGGTGGAGTAAATTTGAACGTTACAGTAGTTGACGTTTCTACATATGAAGCTGGAGCAATGGTGGGAACTAGGGCAGAAGTAACTGGAGTGCTTGATTCTCCTTGACAGTCAGTAGAGGTGAGTTCTACAACTTCTTGCTGCATTAACAACAACAATTATTGCCGACCGTGGTGTAACTAATTTATTAGTCTCTATATATCTTATTCAACTAACTCTGGGTCAGACACGTCTACCTATTCCGGATTTAGCACGTCACTAAATCTGGATCTAACATCTCTAATATTCCGGATCTAGTTCATCTACTGAAGCTATTGCATCAATTCCATACTATTCGCTACTTTCCAGTTCCTCGTATGTTCCAATAAGTAATGATTACTGGAACAGTACAACTGCTGTATCTTCTTCTCCAAGTGTTTCCAGTTCACTGCTATTTGGTCCTGACTCTTCTTTTGGATCATTAAGCTCCACTTCAGGAATTTCGTCTGTAGACACACCATCGAAAAGTATTCAAGGACAAGTCACCTAAACTAACATCCAAACCACTTTGATACTCATCACTTCGAGTTCTGGTAATAAATGTACCAAGATTCCAATTACGACAGGTTTGACGACGGTTACCGAACTTAAAAGTATCTATACTACATTTTGTCCATTATTTACCAATTCTGAGCAATTAGTTACTAGTCAATTAGAACCATCTACTTCACCAAGTTCACCCAGTTATAAAACACAACGCCATTCATACCAGCACTTCAGACTTCAGGAACTTCTCCTGCTCCAACCAAAACTCCAAGTTTTTTTAGTTCAGTAGTTTTTTAATTTTCATGATGAATAAGCATCTCTACTATGAAGTCTTATTGAATCACAAAAAATATATTATGTAAATTTAATTTTAATTTGTTTCTCTGATTCTTATATAGCATGTACATAAAAATATACATTGCACCATATGGTATATATATCTTGAGGAGAATGAGACTATTTCATGTAACTTAGCTGCAAATTTTCCCGTTTTCCGCTTCTTAAAATAATTTTTTTCAACAGGAAGGTGATATATCTATATTACAAAACTATTTCTTAGCTCCTGTAGTCTTTGTCTACCTCATACACCAATGTATAACAAAAAACATCGTATTTTGTATTGTTATTGATGTAATGTGTGCTATATGCAGTATGTGAAAATGCGCAGTTGCCTGTGCTCGAAGTATAGTTGATCTATATTAGCTATACTTTTTAAGTTATGTGAAAAAAAGACATTTTTCACAGCCTTGAGTTTCTATTTATTTTCTTCTTGTAATTTAAGTGTATATTTCTATTAATTTTAATTGTGTGCAAGAATTTTTTGTGGAATAGGATGTTTGTACTCTCTGTTCCACTTTAAATAATTTTTACTATATAATATACAGATTACTTTACAAATTAGTTACATTAAGATTTGTTTCATTTATTTTTAATATATTTCGGTATATTATTAACTTAATTAATAAATATAACAAATTAAATATAGTTCAGTTAACATGATGTTAATTATTCTTCATAAAAGATCCTGGTCTGTTATCTCTTTTGGAATTAAGACGAATCAGGGTGTTAGGGTGTTAGGGTGTTAGGGTGTTAGGGTGTTAGGGTGTTAGGGTGTTAGGGTGTTAGGGTGTTAGGGTGTTAG
>JANIVZ010000114.1:0-32068 GCA_030578175.1 Dujonia santamariae | reverse complement strand
AAAAAAAAAAAAAAAAAAAAAAAAAAAAAAAAAAAAAAAAAAAAAAAAAAAAAAAAAAAAAAAAAAAAAACCCGAATTCATATACATATTACATATATATATAAGTAAAAAAAAATAAAAAGGAATAACTACTAACAAAAAAAACTTATTCGATTGTAAAAATGTCGTTAGAAGCGCATTACGCTTCCCTGTTGTTTACAAATATGGTCGTTTCTCGATTGTAATAGGTATATTACGGGAATGTCAGGTAATTATCGATTACACAAAACCTCCAATATGTCCCAAGTTGGACAAAATATAAACATTAGCAAATGTCGTCAAATTGGGGAAAAAACCCACACATCATCTCAATGTTAAGAAGGAACCTCAACTAGGTGCTAAGTCGCCAATCCAGGCACAAGTATGCATCAAGGTGCGGCACTGTAGTCTACGTGACGGCGTCACCCTGTAGTTTGGGCGTATCGTTTCAATTGCTAGATGGCACGAAAGGTTGCAAAAGGATTGGCGTCGTCTAAATTCTTTTAGTAATGGAGCTAAATTCTATCTCACCCTCATTCTTTCTCAACCTCGTTTTTCATTTCATTAAAGCGTAACTCATATATACGTTACTTCATTTTCTTATTCCTATTAACAGTCTGATACGTAAAAAGAAAAAATATAGACAATAGGGCCTGCTATCTCTTTCTTTCCTCTTATTTCAACCATTTTTCTTTTTCTGGTTCTCCCTATCAACTCAATTCTTATCAGTAATCATCCAAGGCATAAATAACCGTGCCTATATTTAATAATTCAATTTAAAGATCACCAATTTCTTCATCTCCCTTATTGTGCCTTATTGTCAAATTTTTTAAGAATAATTTTGAAACAAATAGAACAATAAATATGCAATATCGCCTCGTAAAATAATTGTAATCAATAAAATAATTTTGAAACCCTAAAACAGCCACCGCTAAGTAAATCATATACCCCGTATCATTATCATTGAATTTTGTAATTATCAAAAAAATTAAAAAAAACCACCCCTTGGAGAGTTTAAATCTAACATTTTTAGAGAACGATTTCTGGTCGACGTTGAAAGATACTTTTCCCTCAATAAAATCTAATATTTCTGCAAAGTGTGTGACTTACATATAATTGACAACGCAACCTCAAATGTATTTTAACTCAATTCAACCCAATTTAATCATTGATACATGCGGTTCGTATGATTTGTAAATTATTATGGTCATTCACTTGTTGATTTTGGACTTCACTTGGAAACCAACCAACCAACCAACATAAGGGGTTGCTATTGACTTCACCTACTTTTTTTTTTTATGTTTATATTTTGTTTTAACTTTAATCTTATTCCTTTCTTCTCTCCCCTCCAAGTCAAATTAAGGCAAATTTATTTCACGTCCTCCCCGCGTAGTTTATTCTCCCTTGGCCCCTTTCCCTTTTATGTGGTAATTCTATTTTAATCCAATTTGTATGACTAGGATCCCCTGAAAATGGTTCTTTATCAGTCAGTCAATTATTCAAATTCCTTTTCTGACTCCTTTAAGGGCCCAGGCATACAGTGAATGTGCATCTCTCGGGCGGATTAATTCAAGATTGTAACTTAAACAGAAGGAATTGTCCAAAAGGAGCCCTAAGTGCGGCCACAAGCTCCGCCATTAACACCTAAATTCAAATCCCTTACAATTCCACATTTTCTATCAGCCTAATTTTGGGTGACCATTCTTTTCAGAATATTCTCTTCAAAAACAACACAAAGTTTATGGATATCAAACACTCTAGCTTTAGTCTAATATATCAATAGAATCAGATATAAAGAGAAAGTATGAATTATTTAAGAACAACCAGTAATTACCAACCAATTCGTAGTACCCCTCCATAATCAAATAAATAAAAAAAAAAGATCAACTCTCTGCTTTCTAACCTCTATTTGAAGTATCTCTAAGATATCTTCTCATATATACATGCTGGCCAATATTCAAAATGAAAGATATCCTTACTCTTAATATTCCCAAGCGTAGTTGAGCTCAGTGAAATGTACATGCCTTTCCAGTTATACAAGCAGAAGCGGAGACACTAGTGATTTTCAATTACCTGATATTAGTCTATTGAATCCAACCACTCCGTCATACCGATATCCTTTACATATATATCACACATTCGTGTTGATAAAACGAAATTATCCCAAAAGGGAGGAAAACTCAAGGTAATTGACCTTGTCGGATAGGCGTCAGCATAGCGTCTTACAATCTCCCTTTTTACTCACTTACCATCGTGAAAATACATCCAAGTTTGGCATACGAAGCATAAACTTCTCACCAATTCAATCTCTGAACATACATCAGGAAACCCCCAACAAAGTTCAAACAAATCTCTAATATCAATCTCTCTCTCTCTCTCTCCCTTTATACTAAACTATTACTAACTTAAGTAATGGATTGAAATGAGTAATTATACTATTAATTTGTTGCATTTTTTGCAATCATTATTTATATCCTTTGTTAAGATGTACGGATGTCATTTGCCTTCGCGTTGATGTTATGTTTACTTTTCAAATAATGGGAACGCGTTGACTCTAATACCACTACTACTACTTACTTAGTAATAGACTAACTAGGAAGGAGGATAACTAAATTATATCAATAGTATTTTGATTATGACACAAACGGGTATAGATACTTCTGGAGCTGCGGATGAGGATGATTATCAGCTTTCTGGGCCAATGCCTATTGAAAAATTAGAAGGTAATGGGATTACACCAGGTGATATAAAAAAATTGAAGAGTGAAGGTTATCATACTATTGAATCGATTGCTTACACACCCAAGCGTGCTCTCTTAACGATCAAGGGTATTTCTGATGGTAAGGCTGATAGAATATCTATGGAGGCTGCCAAGTTGGTTCCTATGGGGTTTACCACTGCATCAGAGTTTCATACTAGAAGATCGGAGTTAATTTGTGTTACGACCGGTTCTAAGCAGTTGGATACTTTACTTGGTGGTGGGATTGAAACTGGTTCAATTACAGAAGTCTTTGGTGAGTTTAGAACTGGTAAATCCCAGTTATGTCACACTTTGGCTGTAACTTGTCAATTACCTATCGATATGGGTGGTGGTGAAGGTAAATGTCTTTATATTGATACTGAGGGGACTTTCCGTCCTATTAGATTAGTTTCGATTGCCCAGAGATATGGTTTAAACCCTGACGATTGTTTAGATAATGTAGCATATGCAAGAGCTTATAATGCAGAACATCAGTTACAGTTATTACATCAAGCTGCTGCTATGATGTCGGAGTCAAGATTTTCACTTTTGATTGTTGATTCAATTATGTCGTTGTACAGAACTGATTATTCTGGTAGAGGTGAATTACTGGCAAGACAAACACACGTAGCTAAGTATATGAGAACATTGCAAAGATTAGCTGATGAGTTCGGTATTGCGGTAGTGATAACTAATCAAGTTGTTGCTCAGGTTGATGGTAGTGCAAGCATGTTCAATCCTGATCCAAAGAAACCTATTGGTGGTAACATTATTGCTCACTCTTCAACTACTAGATTATCTTTTAAAAAGGGTAGAGCTGAGCAAAGAATTTGTAAAATTTATGATAGTCCTTGTTTACCAGAAAGTGAATGTATATTTGCAATTTATGAAGATGGTATTGGTGATCCAAAGGAAGAAGATGATTAAACTAATCAACCATTTTTTAGATATAGGGTTAATTTAGGTATATAGGAAAAGAAAAAAAAAACAGGAAAAATTCAATTAGAAAATCGGTTGACTCTTATTTAGATGGTCTTTCGTATAATGAGTATTTTACCTATAGCAGAGGGAGGGGGGTACTCTTGCAGTGTCTCTTGATGGTGCCTATCTGGTTATGGCGATTTCATTTTGCTTAGTAGAAGACACTACAGAAAGATTCTCCTTTGATATTAAAGTAATTATATTTTTGGCAGAATACTACGTAGAAAAAAAAATATATTACTCACTTAACAAAACTTGATTGAAAACTTTTAATGTAAAGATCGTAGATCGGATTAAAAACGGAATAACTGAAGCAATCACAGCGTAAATGGATAGTTATAAAAATCAATGAAGAAAATCAGAACTTTGCGGCTCCTGCTATTCCCCCAATCCTCCTTTTCTGTTTCTGTTTTCTTCTCTCTCTTTCTAATTTCTTCGAGGCTCATTTCTTCTAATAATCAACTCATCGGTACAACACCTGTCGCTTATATAATTATCTATTTGATCAAAATTATCTTTTCCATCTCCTGCAAGTTTATGCCGGGTAATTAGACTATGTACCGGAAAATCCACCTAAAATGGGGTCGTGCTTTGTATAATTTTTTTAACAGTACTCATAGAGAAGGAAAAAAAAATGAAAAAGGTAAAAATTAGAACAATATCAAAAGTTTTAGTAAATTTCCAAAAGGCGTCGATTTTTCAGAGGTGTAATCTTTACTGTATATATAAGGTTCCCGAGAGTTGTACTACTTAAAACGAGAAGCTAAGAAGAAAGCTAAAGAAAAAAAAGAGAGCTTGTTCCATTTGAGAAATACACTACCAAAAAAGATAGAGAAAGAGAAAGAGAGAGAGAAACAGAGCGAAAGCAAAAATATAAAAGAATTTTGGAGGAAAAAGAACATTTTATTTCTCTTAACTATTCATAACTTCTTTTGTCATTCATTTATCGCATACATACATTCAACTATTCAAATTTATTTATAGGTGGTTTTTACTCATATACTTAGTTTGAAACAACTGTGCGCACTACCTCCGCGAGTTTCAACAATTCATTATACCATACACTAAATCTGATCGATTAGATAATAATTACTAAACGGTTGAATTAATACAGAATCAATCAAGATGGAAAAAAAAGTCAAATCTATTCTTCCAAAACCTTCGAGTCTGCCATCTCCGGTTCAGATCAAGACTGAAGGTTCCCGTTCCCCAAGCGGTCCAATAAGTGGGACTGGGATCAAGAGACACTCAGTACCCTTGGCTTTTCCCGCTGATCACAAAAGACAACGATCCAAGTCAGCAAACAACGTAACGAACTATGAGATGAACAATGCTGATATCGGCGATTGTGAAGATACAGAATCAAACTCGACGAATTCTAAGCAAGCGGGTCATCGACCTGTTACATCATGTTCCTTTTGTAGACAACACAAGATTAAATGCAATGCATCTGAAAATTATCCAAATCCATGTTCGAGATGTGAAAAGATGGCATTAAAATGTGAAATTGATCCAAAGTTTAGACCTAAGAAGGGTTCCCAGATTCAAATTTTAAAGAAAGATGTGGATGAGTTAAAATCAAAGATTGAATTGTTAACTAGAAATGAAACTTTATTGACTCAAGCATTAAATCAACATAATTTAAACTTTTTACAACAACAGCAACAGCAAACAAACTTCAATGTATCACCTCAGCAATCAACTTTATCATATCATAATACTCCAGTTCAAAGACCTGTAGTCGAAGGAATTGCCCCTTCTCCAAGAAATAGCTTACACTTGGATGATGAACAGCTCCATCGACTGAATCTGCCTCAGCACCTGATTCTGAACATGAACCCAAGACGAAATTTCCAAAGACAGATCAGTCATCCAGAGATAACTCACTTGTCTCAACCACTATTAAATCATTCTCCTGCTCCTTCGTCTTCGCTAACATATACTGTAATCTCCGAGTTTATTCTTGGACTGGTTCACCTACCATTAAGTAAGGCAAATGAACTTCATGAAAGATTTATCACTAAACATTTACCATTTTTCCCAATTTTTGAATCAAGCTCAGCAACTGAACTTTACCATAAGTCCCAATTATTATTTTGGTCTATAATGTTAACTTCGGCTCTTTCTGAACCTGAACCTGAACTTTACATGTCACTCGCATCATTAATAAAGCAATTGGCCATTGAGACTTGTTGGATTCATACACCACGCTCAACTCATGTTATTCAAGCGTTAATTGTATTATCCCTTTGGCCATTACCAAATGAAAAAATCTTAGATGATTGTTCTTATAGATTTATTGGGTTAGCTAAAAAATTATCCCTTCAATTAGGTTTACATAGAGGTGGAGAATTTATACAAGAATTTAGTAGAACTCAAGTTAGTTTAGGACCAAATTCTGAATACTGGAGAACAAGATCATGGTTAGCGGTATTCTTTTGTGAACAATTTTGGTCATCGGTATTAGGTTTACCACCGCTGATAAATACTACGGATTATCTTATTGAAAACGCAAGAGTTGATACAAGTTTACCAAATAATTTCAGATGTCTTATATCGTTATCTATTTTTCAATGTAAATTGGTTAATGTTATGGGTGTTTCAGTAACTAGTCCAGATGGTTTATTAGAACCTCTGAATAGAGCTGGCTCTTTAAATTTGTTGGACAGAGAATTGGAAAGGTTGAGATTCAAACTCCCAATTGACGATGGCTCGTCAATTGAAGTATATTTCCTTTACGTCAAATTAATGATTTGTTGCTTTGCATTCCTTCCAGGAACTCCAATTGAAGATCAAGTAAAATATGTCAGTACAGCGTACTTAAGTGCTACTAGAATTATCACAATTATATCTCAAATGATTAGTAATAACACTGTCCTATTGATTGAATTGCCTATCTACGTTAGACAAGCTATTACCTACTCGGTTCTTCTTTTGTTTAAATTACAATTATCAAGATATTTGATTGATAAATATGTAGATAGTGCAAGACAGCTGATTGTTACAGTCCATAGATTATTAAGAAATACATTATCTTCATGGAAGGACTTACAAAATGATATTTCAAGAACAGCAAGGTTATTAGAAAATTTGAATATTGTATTATTGACTTATCCAGATATTTTTAATCCAAATAGGGGATCATCGAATGATGAAGAAGGTCCCGGAAGTATCATCTCTAGGATGAGATCTCATTTAACTGCATCTTTGTTTTATGATTTGGTTTGGTGTGTTCATGAAGCCAGAAGAAGAAATCTTGAAAGCAAGAATGGAAAACAACAACAACAAAATAATACTGATCAAACTGGATCCCTTGATTACAGAAGACCTCTACCACTTCCATTCTATAATCAAATTACAAAAGATGATTTTAAGACTATAACTACTACCACTCCTAACGGTACAACTGTTACCACTTTGGTCCCTACGGATGAAGCTTTGAATCAAGCTAGACTGAATGCAAATGCCAAAGGACTGAAAGAACCACTAGAAATTAATGGTATCCCATTGTCAATGCTTGACGCTACTGGTAGTGTGAATGAACTTACAAATACTTTGACTAATAATATTAAAAATAACAGCAATGCACAAATTAATGAAAACGATTATTCAAAGAATACTAATGACACCAATAATAATAACAATAACAACAACAACAATAATGCACCAACACCCTTAACTAGACTGTTCTTAGATGTTCAAAGAAATTTCCCAAGTTTTGGAACTGGTAATCTGCCTTTATTTGATTCTTCATTACTTGCAGCCCAAGGTAACATTGTTCAAACTCCATTACCACAACTGCAACTGCCTTTACCTGGACAGATACCTATAGCTATTGTGGGGCAAACTCAACCTTTATCGCTTCCTCCACTTACGAATGCGTTCCCTAATATTCCTGGTGCTACCCCAATTTCATTTGATGTTGGATCAGCTCAACAAAATAATGGGGTAACTGATCAAATTGCTAACTTTTTACAGCAACAATCTAATGGTTGGTTCAATAATGAAAACACTGAAGATGATGATTTCTTAGGTTGGTTTGATATGAATTTGGATCCACCTGAATAGGTAGTATTTTATAGATTTAATTTAATATGTAATTATTTAATGACAAACATTATAAATGTAAGTTAGTTATCATTTACAAAGTCACCAAATAAATATACATTTTTTTTTTTTCAATAATGATAGTTATGTTACTTCTGCTAAGTTTAATTTATTTCATTATTTACAATTACTCAGGAAATATTGTATATCCAAAAATTGAAACATTATGAAACTCATTTGCAAAGCAATAGTGATTCAAAATAAATGATAGTAATTAATAGTAAGCCATCTTTTTTTCGAAATAATCCGTTTCTTTTTATCATTTTGCTCAGCTAGAGGTTTATAAATGCATTTGCAACCACTTATCAAGGACTGCATCCATACACCCATAACAAACTTGATCTACTATATTAGGTAAAATCAACAGCATCTAACATCTAACGAATACCATCAGCATATTTTTATTCCCAAATATACTTCGGGTAAACGGAAACCAAGCTAAAAGGATGAATACCTTATTTTCTAGCAAATTTTCTTATCTGGATATTCGGTAGGGGTATATAAAATAGGCTATATGTATTATGTCACGTGTAGTATACTAATATGTTTAGATGCAGTAGACCTGGCATCTTGTCACTCCCTCCCCCCCTCTCTTCCAATCTTACTGAAAAATACCAATTAAATGGTCCTTTTCAAGAAAGTTACAATTGTGAACTAACATATACATAACACAATCCTAAAAATGATGTTTAGACAATCCGTTCGTATTGCAACCACTGGGTTTGCACCAAGAAGAGCTGCAATTGCCCCAGCTTTCCGTTTCTTATCATTTTCAGCAGAAAGTCAACCAAGAATTAGAATTGGATCTGAAGCACCAAACTTCACTGCTGACACCACAAAGGGTAAGATTACTTTCCATGATTGGATTGGTGATAAATGGACTGTTTTATTTTCCCATCCTGCTGATTTCACACCAGTTTGTACCACTGAATTAGGTGCGTTTGCCAAATTAGAACCAGAATTCACCAAGAGAAACGTTCAATTGATTGGATTATCAACTGAAGGTGTTGATAGTCACAATAAGTGGATCGCTGATATTGAAGATGTCGCCAGTCACGGTGCTAAGTTTGGCTATCCAATCATTGCAGACCCATCCAAGGAAGTTGCATTTAAATATGATATGCTTACCGAAGATGATTTCAAGAACATTAATTCAGGAGTTGTTTTCACTGTTAGATCAGTTTTCGTTATTGACCCATCAAAGAAGGTTAGATTAATTATGACTTACCCAGCTTCTACTGGTAGAAATTCAGCTGAAGTTCTTAGAGTTGTTGATGCTTTACAATTAGCTGACTCGAAGGGAATTGCCACCCCAATTGATTGGACAGTTGGTGATGATGTCATTATTCCACCAACTGTTTCCGATGAAGCAGCAAAGGAAAAATTTGGTGATTTCAAGACTTTAAAGCCTTACTTAAGATTCACTAAGGCATAAAAAATATGACAGACAAAAGTAAATATTCAATTAATCAAAATGAAATATATATAAAGAACAATAAACATAAAATAAAAGGAGAGCCCGTGACCCAAGTCAAATATCATAGCTTTTGCTTAGAGTTATGAGTAACTGCTGTTTTTGTGCTGTATTGGTAGCCCAACTGCAGTAATAACATATTTTGATCTGCACAATGATAAAGAAGAGATACATAAAGTTCGATAGACAGTGGACCAAATTCGTTGACTAAAAACAAAGTAAGTAAATAACTTAACAGAGAGATCATCCCTATGATCATATATGAAGAAGTCATATCGAGATAATTAATCTATGTTAGTTGGTGGATCAATTCGCAGCTATTAATCTGGATGGCTGCAACTTTGCTTCTCTTAAACTATATGCAGTGACACTGACTCATCAGTATAAACTTTTCTTTTTAAGCTTATCTGATCTAAAAATTTTCAAGCAATACTATCTTTTTATAGTAATTATGGAAGAGAATAATCTACCGAAGAAACCGCCATTGGATTCTCCAGATGAGCGGGTAAGCGATATCGAAACAAAATTTCAAAATCTTATTGTTGACTCTGATGAAGTTGCCTCGAGCTTAGACTCAGGGCTGCTTGTCACTGAAAACAATTCCAATGAAGAAGAAGAAGAAGAACAAGAAGAAGAAGAAGAAGAACAACAACAACAACAAGAAGAAGTAGTAGAAGAAGAAGAAGAATACTCTTCATCTGCCGCTTCTTCATCCTCAGAAGAGGAAGAAGAAGAATTATCTTTATCGAGTAGAATTATTCAAGATATTCAAGATGGGACTTATACTTGTTTAGTTTGTACGTCTGAGATTGATTGCTTTTCAAAAATCTGGTCGTGTCAAAGTTGCTCAAGAGTTTATGATTTAGACTGTGTTAGAGATTGGGCACTCAGAGGTTCGTCAACTGATAAGGCTAAGAAGAATTGGAGATGTCCAGCATGTAATATTGAACAAAATTCTTTGCCACTGAAATTCACTTGTTGGTGTGGTAAAGTTAAGAACCCAGATCCAAATCAATTAATGCCTTTTAGTTGCGGGAACCCATGTAATGTTGCTTATGATGGTTGTATCCATAAGTGTGCATCACAGTGTCACCCTGCTCAGCATCCCGTTTGTGGTGCCATGGGACCAGTGATGAAATGTACCTGTGGAAAGCAACAAAGACAACTTCCTTGTTTGATTACCCCATACAAGGAAGGTTGGACTTGTGACGAACCTTGTAATACTATTATATGTCCCTCGGGTCATAAATGTCTAAAGGATGGTCATGGTGGTTGTCATCTGGGCTATTGTGGGCCATGTGAAAAGATTATCCAGGTTAAATGTTATTGTGGTCAACACGACGACTTGTCAATTAAATGCTCTGAAAGAACTCCAAAGTTGTGCAAGGATTTGTCTGATGGAAAATCTTGGGTTGGATTTACAAAGTGTGACGAAATTACTACGATTTTTGATGACTGTGGTATTCATCTGCAAGATTTTACTTGTCAACAATTACCTTCAACAAAACCAGAATGCAAATATTCACCTTCAAAGATTACTCATTGTCCTTGTGGAAAAACTACATTAGGAGAACTAGGTGTTATAAGAACATCTTGTGAAGATCCAATACCAGAATGTGAATCCAAATGTGGGAAATTATTGCCATGTGGGTGTCGTTGTATCTCCAAATGTCATAGCGGAGATTGCATTTGCTTCAATTATATTGACGTTAAATGTGAATGTGGAAATCAATCTTACAGTGTACCTTGTAAATTTATTCAACAAGGTTACAAACCAAAATGTAAGCATAAATGTACTATGTTGTTAAATTGCCGTAAACATTATCATAAGGAAGTATGTTGCGCATATGAACAAATTGGGTTGAAGAGAGAAAGGGAAAAGAAGAAACAAGTTAGAAATGGTATCAGATCTACTTTGACGGATGATAATGACGTTATGACTATGGAACCAGCACATATTTGCACAAAAACTTGTAATCGTATGAAACTGTGCGGGAAACACGAATGTGAAGCTTTATGTCATATTGGACCATGTGGAACTTGTTATGAATCATCGAACGAAGATTTAATTTGTAATTGTGGTAAAACAATTATCCCTGCTCCTGTTAGATGTGGTACTAAATTAGAATGTCGTGAACAATGTGTTAGACCTAAACTGTGTGGTCATAGATTAGAGTCTCATCACTGTCATCTTGATTCCGTTACCTGTCCAAAATGTACCAAATTAGTTACCAAGCCTTGTAATTGTGGTAATAAGAGTGAAGTTAAGAACGTATTATGTTCACAAGAAAACGTCTCTTGTGGTAAAATTTGTACCGAAACTAAAGCTTGTGGCCATCAATGTTTACGTACTTGCTCAGAATCATGTACCAAGAAGAATATGCATGCAAGTGCGCTGGTTTGCCAAAGTATTTGCCACAGAGTTAGATCTAATTGTCCACATTTTTGCAAACAAAAATGTCATTTCGATAAAATAGGTAAATCAAAGAATTGTGATGCAGTTCGTTGTACTGAAGAAATCACTCAAACATGTGAATGTGGTAACAAGTCTAAGACAATCAAATGTGGTGCCTCCATTATCGAAAAATCTAAAATTGGAGAATTTTTGGAATGTGATGAAGAATGTATAAAGTCTAAGAGAGATTCGGAATTAAGAATGGCATTTGAAGTTGATAATCCAGAGCTGTTAACTTCATTGCTTAAGGATGATGATATTGAATATTTGGAAACAACTTTAACTGTTTTTGATAGACAAAAAAACTGGTGTTCTAAAATTGAACTGCAATTAAGGAATTTTGTAATTAATTATCTTGAAGAAATGAAGAAGAGTGAAATAGAGGGTGGTGTTACTTCATCCTTATCAATGATCAAGAAATCACTTCATTTTAATCCTGGTAATAGCCCACAAAGAAAATTTATTCATGAACTTGCTTCAACCTATAAATTATATTCTGAATCACAAGATCCAGAACCTCAAAGATCAGTTTTTGTTGTGGCAACACCATTTACAGTTGTACCAAGATTATCACTTGAAATGGCATCTCGTAGAAGACAGGAAATTATTAATGAGTTCAATAGAAAGAAGGAATTGAAACAAACCCAAATTCAAAATTCTGTTTGTAATGGTGTCTTAGTTCAAGATGTATTTTTTGGGATTACGAGGGATATTTTACAAATACACTTGCAAGAAATAATTAGTGAATCGTCACAATTGAAAGATTTAGAAGTTCAATGGATGCAAGGTTCAACATTCATTGTCACTTCACCACTGAAGGTTAAGGAGATGGATGTACCATTAGAGAATGAATTATATTTAATTATGAAGGGGTTCAAGAAAGTTATTCGTGAAAAATCATTAGCGTTTGATTGTAAATTATGTTTAGTTGATGAAAATATTGAGAATGTTTTAAAGACTGATGAACAAATTAGAATTGCTAAAGAAGATGATCAGAAAGAAGCTGAAAAGGAAGTAGAAGACGAAAAGGAGAAGGAAACTGTAACTGTAACTGAAACGGAAAAGGAAAGGGAAACTGATGAAAAGGGAGTAATGTTAGAAGGAGAAGCTAAGGAAGGAATGGGAATGGGAATGGAAAAGAAGGAGCCAATAGTTATTATTGACGACTTTTATTAGCATACAAATATTAAAAAAATTAAATATCAATCAATATATGAAAAAAAAAATAAATACGAAAAAGCAAGCATTAGGAGACATAGAAGGTCTTATTAGTCACCAGAAGAGAGTAAAAGATGTTTCTCCTTTTTCGGAGATATTCTTTTGATATTTGTAGTACAATTGCAGACGCTCCGCTGGCACCTATCCGGCGAGGACAACTGCGTTGAGCTCATCTCCCTTCGGTCGTTCTTCCAACCCTACTGGGAGTTGGATAAGATATCTCCTCGAAGAGGAGTATAGCTCGATGCAATCGTCCTCCCCGGATAGGGGCCCTAGCGGAGCGGTACCATATTAAAATTTGAATTATTCTTTCGAAATATGGAAAGCTCACTTCTTATGAGGCTTGAAGAATACGCATTTATATATAAGTAGATTCTATTGTAAACCTACAATTTTGTTTTCAATCGTTTGAAGTTTTTTTACTATTTACAGTGAAATCTATATATATGTGCGTGTACGTTTGTAGGTCGAAAAAACTGATATCTCGAAGAAGATCAGCTGGTACCTAGCTGGTACCTATACAGCGAAGACAACTGCGTTGTGTTTGATCTCCCTTCTGTAGTTCATTCTAGCTCTAGTTGGAAGTAATAAAGAATGGCTGCGAAATTGTCTGACTGTTCTGGGATAAAGAGTTGCATTTTCTTTATCGCACGTGCCGGTGACTCACTACTTAAGGCATTCCCCATATTATCAGCTGCGATTCCGCACCGAAATAGCACCCTCCATGTCATAGCTGATTGCATCGGCGACAACTGAAAAAAAAAGTCAATAAATTTTCAACTTCTTCTTCTTCGTCTTCTTCTTGATTTGTTGCTTGCTTAGTTTGTTACGAAATTATAAAATAATATTAATAATGCTTTCAGTTAGATCACTTCGTTCATTTTCTACTTCTTCAATTGCTATGAAGACCTTAAAAATTGGTTTAATCCCAGGTGATGGTATTGGTAGAGAAGTTATCCCAGCCGGTAGAGCTGTATTGGAAAACTTACCAAAGAAGTTTGATCTTGATTTTGAATTCGTTCACTTGGATGCTGGTTTTGAATTATTTCAAAAGACTGGTACTGCTCTTCCAGAGGAAACTGTTGAAACTTTAAAGTCATCTTGTGATGGTGCCTTATTTGGTGCCGTTTCATCTCCAACTGTTAAAGTTGCTGGTTACTCTTCCCCAATTGTTGCATTAAGAAAGAAGTTGGGCTTATACGCTAACGTTCGTCCTGTTAAATCCGTTGACGGTATTGGTAGACCCGTTGATATGGTTATCGTTCGTGAAAACACCGAAGATTTATACATCAAGGAAGAAAAGACTTATTCTGCTCCAGATGGTACTAGAGTCGCTGAAGCTATCAAGAGAATTACTGAAACTGCCACTAGCAGAATCGCTAAGATGGCTTACAATATTGCCTTACAAAGACAACAAATCAGAGAACAATCTCCAAATTTGACTACTTTACACTCTAAGCCATCAGTCACTGTTACCCACAAGTCTAATGTTCTTTCATTATCTGATGGTCTTTTCCGTGAAGTTTGTAGACAAGTTTACGATGAAAACCAAGCTGAATACAAGGGTATCGATTACAAGGAACAAATTGTTGATTCTATGGTTTACAGAATGTTCAGAGAACCAGAAATCTTTGATGTTGTCGTTGCTCCAAATCTTTATGGTGATATTTTAAGTGACGGTGCTGCTGCTTTAGTAGGTTCTTTAGGTGTTGTTCCTCTGGCTAACGTTGGTGATAGCTTTGCCATTGGTGAACCATGTCACGGATCCGCCCCAGATATTGAAGGTAAGGGTATCTCCAACCCAATTGCAACCATCAGATCTACTGCTTTAATGTTGGAATTCATGGGTTACCCAGAACCAGCTGCTGCCATTTATGAAGCCGTTGATGCCAACTTAAGTGAAGATAAGATCAAGACCCCAGATTTAGGTGGTTCTTCTTCTACCACTGATGTTATCAATGATATCATCAGAAGATTCTAAATGAACATGTACAAAATAGATAACGAATAATAATCATATAAAGGAAAAAACCTCAATGTAATCAATCATACAGTTTTATGATCCTAAAATACTACAAATTGCGAATAATAATTAGTTTAACGTCTATTCAAATCCAGTCCATTCTTCATTTTCTTCTCCTTCATCTTCTTCTTCTTCTTCGTCTTCTTTTTCGACTACTACTTCGTCTTCTATTACTACTTCTTCCACTTTTTCTTCTTCTTCTTCTTCTACTTTTACTTCATCATCATCATCATCATCTACTTTTCTTATACTCTTAATTGAGTTTTCATATTCACCACCCTTTATGAAACAAGCAGCAAAAAACCCAATACCTCCATCAACTTTAGGTTCAGCTCTAACACAACCACCAGCTAATTTAATAGCTTCTTCTTCATTCTGTGCCAATGAAGTAAATTCTTCTTTCCAACCTCTCTTTGGCCATGAAGGAATTACAATATCTCTTTCTGCTAAAACCCATCCAGCTTGCTTTAATTCGGGATCATTTAAAAGATCAACTACAACTCTTTCATTTTCATGAGGGTGGATTGAACAAGTCAGATAAACAAGTTTCCTAACCAGTGGAAACATTAATGCATGTTTAACAATTTTAAATTGGAATCCTGCTAATTTATTTAATCTTTCAGTATCAACTTCCTGTTCAGCAGCTTCCTCTTCTTGTTCAGCAGAGTTTGCATCTTGAATAGCACGACCAAAAATACCAGATCCACTACATGATGGATCTACAACCATCCCTGTAACATTTGGAAAATCATTAGGATTCGTACTAGTAAAATCAGCATGAGTAATTTGAATTAATTTTTGCTTTGATTTACCAGTTGCTCTTTCACACATCATCTTCAAAATTTTGCATCTCTTTGCATCCCTTTCAAATGCATATACAAACGAGTCCTTTTCAGTATCAATTGGTAAATATGAGGCTGAATGAGTAGTCTTATTACCTGGAGCAGCACAAGCATCTATAACTTCTGTATGTACATCATTTAAGTCATTATTTAAAATATGTGCTGGGAAACATGATGCACGATCTTGAATAATGATTTCTCCCTTTAAATATGCCTGAGTAGCAGTGATCTTCTCCTTAGGATTTACCCCATATAAAAATGGAATATGATCATCTTTATATATAACTCCAGTTTGTTGCTTGACTTCATTTAAACTTGATACCGGCTGCAAATTCTTAAAGGTAGTATGCAGGTTGAAAAATTTGAGTTCATCACTTACTTTAATAGTATTAATTCTAAACCATCTTATTGGGGTTTCGTCACCATCGACGTCCTTTGTTGGGAAGTCTTCTACCGATTTAGCGTTGTATTTCAATTTCAATTTAATAAACTCAGCCTTTAATCTGGTTTGATGCAAAAGAAATGAATCCTTGATTGGGTGCTTACCCAGCTGAATTCTTCCTCTTGGGGAGAAGAGTAAGTCATGTACAAGCAAGAGCAACAAGTTATCTGAAATTTTGTGTTTCTTAATAGCTGAAGACAATGAAGTCTTCAATTTGGACTTTTTGATAACCATATTAATGTACTCCTTATATTTCAAGGTTGAGTAAACCACAGCATAGATGTGCTTTGGAGATGAGGTTAACTTTGCATTAAAGATCTTAGATTGAAGGGATCCACCGTTTCCTGATGAGGAAGGCTTAAGAAACTCTTCAGCTTCAAAATATAACTTCATGCTGACGCTTAAAGATAAATATACAGCAAGCTAAGTTTACACAAAGAACAAAGATTTATTGATAAGTGAAGGCTCATCTCCTCTCTTCTCTTCTCTTCTCTCATCTGCTCGCACTGGTGTGCATTATCTTTTTTCGATATCCTGTATGTACCGAGCCAGTGTACGTAATGGGCAGTGGCAGTTCATAACACAAAATCTATTTTAGTCAACAGACACAGGAAAAAACCCCCAGCTGTAGTGATTTAAATCTCCAATAACCTTGGTTTCAGAGACTTAATTTCCATCCGAGTCTTCTTGATATTCCGGCTTCCCTCTCTAGCATGCCGGTACCACCTCCAAATGCCTACCAACCAAATACCAAGCTCGTTGTTGGTAGCCATAAAGTTTCAATTATAAAGTATATTTCAGAAGGTGGTTTCGCTCATGTTTACACTTGTACAATTGATCCGCCATTTAGAGGGAATTCTACAGCTTGTTTGAAGAGAGTTGCAGTCCCCAGCAAACTTCAGTTGAATTTATTGAGACAAGAAGTGGACGCCATGAAAAGATTGAAGGGAAACAAGTGCATTGTTAGTTACATCGACTCTCATGCCTCGAGAATGGACCTGACACTGTTGTCCACCACTGCCGCTGGAGGTCAACAATACGAAGTTTTCCTTCTTATGGAATATTGTTCAAGAAATGGTCTTATAGATTTCATGAACACAAGACTTACTCATAAACTCCAAGAGCCTGAGATATTGCAAGTCATGAGAGATATCACAACCGGTGTTGCCATGTGCCATCACTTGCAACCTCCATTAATCCATAGAGATATTAAAATTGAAAACGTTCTTATTGATCATGATGGTACTTATAAGCTTTGTGATTTTGGTTCAGCAATTAGCTATCAACCTTCACCAAAGACCCCTCAGGATACTGCATTACTTAAAAATGATATTATGCAATATACCACTCCTCAGTATAGAGCTCCAGAAATGATTGATTTATCAAGGGGGTTCCCCATTGACGATAAGCTGGATATTTGGGCATTAGGGTGTCTTTTATATAAATTATGTTATTATACTACCCCTTTTGAACTGCCCCAGCATCAATCATTAACGGATATGGAACGTGTTATCTTATCAGCAGATCATTCACTTAAATTACCTCATGACCAACCAGGTCTGATTTTTCTGCCAAGATTAAAAAATATGATAAAATGCTGTCTTAGAGAAGATCCAAGAAGAAGACCAAACGCAAGCCAATTGTTAGTTGAAATATGCTCCATGTTGAATGAACCAGTTCCTGATATTATCCCGTCCGCAGTTAAACATCATAAAAAGGTTGACCAAAAGCCACCACCTCCAACATTAACTTCGTCGCCATCAGTCCATTCAATCGCTGTATCAACTCTTACCAACACTGAAGAAAAGATTCCACCAAGACCCGTTAAAACGGATCCATTCCTATCCATTGATAAGTCTAAGTTTTTACTGGTCCATTCACCAACTACTGCTGCTCATATAAGCAACAAACCATCGCCGCATAATTCAAGACCAAAATCTACTTACTTGCCTAGAATATCTCCGCCTGATTCCCAAAGACCATCTTTAGAAAACTATAATCGTTTTTCTACCTCGTCAACCTCTCTTAAAGACTTTGTTCAAAAGCAAGTAGATGAGAGTTCAAATGAGGTCCTGTCCTCCTTCAGAAAATCTGAAGACAATGGCACCTTGGACTTTTTAAGAAGCAAACAAGAAAGTCAAAACACTGGAGGAAGTTTCAAAATGAATTTCCTTAGAAAGATAAGTACAGGAGGAATAGGAACTAATGGTACTGGTGGGAGCATATCCAGTGTTACAAGTAACTCCCATTCTAAAAATCATTACAGAAGATCAAGTGTTACATCCATCAAACAAATTTTAACTGGTGGGGGTTCATCAAGAAAAGCAAGCAATAATGATGAAGATCATAAACATTATTCTGATCACCAAGATAATGATGCGCCTGCTGCCCCAGATAGAAAAATGTCGATTAAGAAAAGAATGGCAATGTTGTTAAACAATAGCAATACCACGGGAACTAAAACAGCATCTGGATATGGGAAATATACAGATAATGGTTCTAATAAAAAGACAAATGTCAACGAAGACTTAGACGCTATAAATAAGCCAGTTACCCCATTTTCATCAGCCTCTTCTTCCGATGATGAGAATAGAATCAAATTACCCAAAAGATCACCAATTAAACCAAAACCTAAACCTCCTTCAATACCAGCAAGTTTGAATAGGCCCTCAAATAGTCCGTCTCCTTTACCATCAAAAAATTTCCATACTCCAGCCAAGGCTATACCTAAGGTAGTGTCAAAAGACACTCCAGTGGTAAAGAAACCTCCTCCAAAACCAAAGAAGCCAATATACTTGAAGTCTGGAGCAGGCGAAAGAAAATTAAGCAATTCAAGTGAAATATCGATTCCAGATATAGATGACTTAGAAAAGGATTTTTCCAAGCGTTTCCCCAGTAAAGTATTATATTAATACCAAACTAATGAACTAAAAGAATTTGATATTTATAAGTTTTCGTTTGGAAGGAATTTTTTAATTCTTCTTTGTTAAACTATATAGGAATATATTTTTATACATGTATATAAATATAAACATTGTATTGTACACATATTGTTACAGGAAAGGAATTATATCTAATCAATACAGATTCTTCATGATTTTTCTTTTCTTTTCTTTTCTTTTTTTTTTTAATTATTAATGTTTTATTTTATGTAATTTTCTAATGTTCAATTACTACTTCCAGAACTGTAATCCTCTACAGAATCCAAGATGAAGTCCATACCTTCATCAAATCTTTCGGTAATAACATCCCAGAGGCCGTCAGCTGAAGCCCTAAGCACCCTACCAAACTTTCTTCTTGGTCTTTTGGAAGAATCAATCTCTGAGTTCAGCTTATTATCACCATTACTAATTCCATTTACTCCATCACTAGTACCATTGAGCCAACATGGGTTTAACGAACTGGTAAAAATTACAGAATTTTGGTAATACCAGTCGACCATTGATTCATCCATAACTGGAACCAATGGTTTCAATGCAGATCTATTGACAAATGCAACCGTACCCTTAACAAGATCCTTAATATCTTGTGATGGTCTCTTAGCATATAAGTGAACAATAGATTGATAAGAATCACCGAACCCAACAAATACCAATTTTTCTAATTGAGAAAAATATGAAATATAGTTATCCCAAATATATAAAAGTAATTCTTGAGAAAAAACAGTTGGATTGTACGATGATGATGATGATGGTGATGAAGTTGAATCACCACCAGTATGCGATTTTAATGACGAGGGAACTGGTAAAAGATAAGGAGGAATATTAATATCTATGAATCCAAGCAGTTTATTTACTTCTTGATCAACTTCCTTTTTAACCTTTTCAATTAATTGAACTAATGGATGTTCGAGAACCAAAGAAGAGTTACCTTCAATAACACCATTAGTTGGGTTTATATTTGCCCAAATTTCTGCTGGATCATGGATCGAAACAACAATTGTAGTTGCATTATAAATGTCTGGACTTGCTAATACCAAATCCTCAGTGTTTGCAGGTAAATCTGTGGAGAATAAACTAGTCTTATCCCCTTCTGCTGATACAATTGACGATACTAATGGTAAATTGATGAAGGAATATTTGTTGAATAAATTTATGGCCTGAGATGAACGGATAGGATCTGAAAGATTGGATAGTTTAAAGGCTGGTGTGTTTGATTCGGGAGTCGTATTTATAGTTGAAGCAGAAGTATTTGTTGTTGAAGCGGCAACAGCTTGTTCATGTTCTTCTTGAAGGTCATAGAAATCTTCAAAAGTATTTTTAACAAAACCTGGTCTCATTGACTTCCAATACTTGGATTGGATCTTTATTACTTCATCGATAACTTCTAAAGTATCCAGCTGTGGTTGTAAAGTAATCGTCTTTTCTGGGGGTTCACCAACCAAAACCTTTGTTACTGCCAATGCACTTTTACTTATAGAGTCTAAATTATAACCACCTTCTAATACTACACACATTCTTCCTCTTTCAATCGACTTAAGCATGTGTGTCATTTGACCGTAACCAGCAGGAGAAACGTGACAACCACCAATAAAATCCCCTTCAGCGGCATCAAAACCAGAACTAACAATTACCAAATCTGGGTCAAATTCTGAGATAATTGGTATTATGACTTTATTAAAAGCATAAAAATAATCACCATCGTGCATTCCTGCAGATCTCCATGGGATATTTACCGAATAACCTTCACCAGCACCTTCACCGACTTGGTTACTATTTCCATACTTGGTACCAGGATAAAACTTCCCATTTTCATATCTATGCAATGAAATGTATAATACTCGTGGATCGTCATAAAAGGCCTTTTGAGTACCATTTCCGTGATGGATATCCCAATCAATGATAACAATTCTTCTGACAGTTTCTGGATAATTTTTCAAAATGTTCTTAGCGGCAACTGCAACGTTACTGAAAAGACAGAAACCACCTGGTGTATCAGGTTCAGCATGATGACCTGGAGGTCTTACAATTGCCAAAGAATTCTTTACTCTGCCTTCTACTACTGCTTTGCATGCCTCGATAGTACCACCACATGACAACTTGGCAGATAAGAATGAGTCGTTGTTGACATAAATAGAGTCACCCTTTTCAGTCTCTTCTAATAACTTTTCTCGTGTCATTGACTCAGTCGACTCAATGTATTGCAAGTGTTGTTCGGTATGAACTTGGAGAATTTCTTCTGAAGTTGCCTCTCGTACAGGGATCTTGACCATAAGTGGACCAATATCATCAGAACCTGATAATGAAGTATCTTGAATGAGACCAGCTTCTGCAAGGATTTTATAAATTCTATATATACGTCTTGGATCTTCAGGGTGAGGGTCAATGTATTCAAAATATGATGTAAAAATCTTAGCATGGTATCTCATCCGGACGTCGTATGCTATACCAGTCTTGAGGTTGGTATAAAAGAGTTGAGGTTTAGTCGAAGGGACAACTTGAAGCGCATCTGACCCCCCGACAACTTCAGCTTTAACAACAGTAGCAGTAACTGGAGGAAGAGGAGCCTTTTCCTGCTCAATTTTAACTTCAGGTACTTCCTGCTTGACTTCATTGGCCGTTTCTGGTTCTGCATCTGCTTCAGCTTCAGCTTCACCATTTAATTTAGGCTTTTTATCAACTGGTTCCTGAATAGGAGAACCAGGTCTCTTATGCTCCACCTGATCAATCGGTTCTATATCAGACATGGCAGCACACACACAATGATATATAGTAATACTGTGTTTTAAGAGAAGTGTTTTATATTTTATCCTTAAAAGATAAAAGGGCGGCAGTTTTGAGTATGAGATTGGAAAAAAAATCTTACTTGCGTTTGTTTTGGTGAAACTAAAAATTCGAAAATCAAGAAACTTAAAACAAAAGAGCAAGAAAAATAAAAATAAAAATAAAATAAAATAAAATAAAATAAATTAAAATAAAATTCTCAAGCAGTAAGAGCTAAGAGCTAAGGGGTGTTCATGTACAGATAAACAAGATCTTCAATAAACACTTTTGTCAAATACACTATTATTATTCTACAGCTTCTACCATAACCCCCTCCCCTCTTTAAAAAGTTCCCGTCACTATAGCTAACCAATTTTTCCTTCGATTTTTTATTCGGGGCTGTTTGTTTCGTAAACCTTAATTTCGTATCACTAAAATAGAATCTTCCATAAGTCGGCTGCACACCACTCTACAAATAAGAGCCTTTAACTGTACACCAAAAAGATAAGATAACAAGCAGCAACAAAATAAGAAAGAAGGAAAGAAAAGGAAATGAAAAAAAAAATAGAAGTACGCTAACACAATTCAACGTTGGCACTTATGCAATAGATAGTATTTAATTTTCTTTATCTATATTTTGTATAGAGTTATCAGGTCTAAGCGAAATGCGTATACTCGAGCTCTTTTGAGTGGAACTCAATGAACAAAAAAAAAGTAAAACAGGCGAGGGTTTTCGGGTGAATACGATTCCTAAACGCACCGCTAGCGCCTATCCGGCGAGGACGATTGCATCGAGCTCAGCTCCCTTCGGTCGTGCTTCCTAGTAATAGTGTTAGACCCTTTGTTGGAATGGACACAATTTTGTAGTTGTCCCTTGTCCCCGGCGGCACCTGCCGCGCAGAAGCAACAGAACAGTTACCTATCGTAATATTAAAAGTGCACTACTTCCCCCGTAACTCTTTTTCCACGGATTGTCGTTCAATGTACTCGCCGAAATTTTATTGTAGATTAATTTTCTCCTGATCGTGTGAATACTTTGTCTTTATAAATGTATGACCTTGTAACACTTTGTAAGTCTGTATTTAATGATATTTGAAGTCGCGTGTTTGATTATTCTAAACAAGAGCATGTTGAATTTAAAGTTATATTGAAAAACACCAAATAAAAAAAGTGTTTCATCTCGCCCCATGTTGTTTTCCCTTTTCTGCATTCTATCTCATACCTTTATAATCTTCCTTCATATGCTTTATCTCTAATAAAAAAAATAAACAGTATGTTGAATTGATTCTACTTGCCATTTGACCCACCCTTTTAAACTCCATTTTTTTTCGTGTGATTATGTTATGTTCCATTTCCCCTTGTGTGGTAACTCTCTCTCGTTTTATAGGCTCTAGATGAAACAAATTTATTTGAATATATTTGAATATATTCAAAACCAAACAATATATATTTAAAAAGTATTTAGAAACGACAGAAAGAAATATATATATATATATTACACCGATAACACCAATAGAATAAGATGGACGCATGAATGAGTAGAGGATATCTAAGTGAAAATGTGGTTAATAAAGTAGTACCGCTCCGCTAGGGCCCCTATCCGGGGAGGACGATTGCATCGAGCTTAGCTGCCTTCGGCAGATCCATATCATACTCCCAGTAGGGCTAGAAGTGCGACCGAATGGAGAAGAGCTCAACGCAGTTGTCCTCGCCGGATAGGCGCCAGCGGAGCGTCTTTGCGTTGTAGTAGTATCATCATATATATATATATATATATATGAACTTATCTGTGGTAATGACCTTGTAGATGAAAACATATTTATTGAATACATGAATATATTCTTGTTCTGATAATTGTATGAGTCAAAAGGAGTGGGGGAAGTAAGTGTGGGGGGTAATGTGACTCTCATACATATTAACCAAAAAATTGCAACCTCAATATTTTTTGACTCATTCAGTCTTTTTTTCTTTCTGTAGAAGATGTCTTTGTTAATTCCAAATTGGAGAGACGAAGTTGACGCCTACGCTGATTTGGATCAAGATGGTATATTTATTAAGAATAGAGATGTTCGAAATTCAAACTTAAATGAATATTGGGATTTTGAACACGTTGATGGTTTCTTTAAACAATCTGACCCAGAGACTAATGACTTAGAATTCAATTACGGTTCAGAAGACTTTGGAATTAAAACTGAAAACTGGGACCAGCTTATACATAAATTAAATGAGCTCAATGAAGCCTCTTCAGATTCTTCAGTTTCTTATAAATTATTCTTTTTGGCTCGTCATGGTCAAGGTTGGCACAATGTTGCGAATCATAAGTTTGGTCAAGAATTATGGTGGCAGAAATGGAGATTTCTTTGTAGTGATGGTGAAATTGAATGGGGACCAGATGCTGATTTAACCCCACTTGGAGTGAATCAAGCTAAGGAGAATAATGTATTATGGAAGAATCAACTTCAAAAAGGTGCTCCAATTCCAAGTAAATTTTATGTTTCACCAATGAGAAGATCGAGTTATACTTTGAGATACACTTGGGATGGTATAGAATTACCAATGAGACCCATAGTTGTAGAAAATGTGAGAGAGACTATTGGTTTACATCCATGTCATCAAAGATCAACAAAAAAAGTAATATCAGAACGATTTCCTGAATTTCAATTTGAACCAGGTTTTACCGAAAATGATGAAATATTTGAAAAGCATACCCCTGAGAGAGAAAAATTACATCAACAGTTTATGAGACTTAATTTATTCTTAGAAAGAGTATTTGAAAATGATAATGATTCAATTATATCGGTAACATCCCACGCTGGTACTATAAGAGCCTTTATTACCGCAATTGGTCATAGAAAATTTACAATTCCTACTGGTGGAATGATCCCAATTGTGGTAAAGGCGACTAAAAGGACTAGAGAGAAGAAGCAGTAGTAGTATGACAATTCCAATTCTTTACTTAAAAGATACTGTTCGCACTTTAGACTTTAGACTGTTTAATTTATTATAAAAAGTTATTATACATGATTTCTAATATGGTTTGAAACGAATGTCACTCTTCGACTTCTTATCCTTCTTCTTTTCCTTTTTATCCTTCTTTTCTTTCTTTTCCTTCTTTTCCTTCTTTTCTTTCTTATCCTTCTTTTCCTTCTTATCTTTCTTTTCTTTCTTTTCCTTCTTATGCTTCTTTTCCTTCTTTTCCTTTTCTTCACTTACAATTTCATCATCATCATCGTCAACCATATCTTCATCAATATCTTCTTCAATGAATGATCTTTCATTTATCTTGAATGGAATTTCCCAAGATCTAATATTACCATCTTCACCACAAGTAATAACAGTGCTAGTACCTGGGATTGATAAGACATCACGAACAACTTCTTCACCATGGGCATTAGGGAACCAAACCGGTTTAGATAAATCAATAGATTCCAGTTTACTATCGAATCTATATAATGAGAATTTTTGTTGAGAATTTGCACCATAACAAACAAATCCAGGATATAAATCAACAACGTACTCACAATCTGGCCAAATACTTCTGATATCACCTAGATCATTTGGAGCAGGTTCATCAACTTGCTCATAATTTGTATTGTTTAGTTCATAGAATGCTAATGTTTCCATATGCGATAAGATTGAAATTCTACGATCTTGAGTGAAATGACAAGAGTGAACGGATGCATAATTTATAACTTGATGAAGAGAGTCTTCTTCTAACTCTTGAGTAAGGTCGTAAACGTTAACATATCCATCAGTTGATCCAGACATTAAATAATTTGGAATAGTTGGATGGAATTCTAAATGTGTGACGTCATCGTGGTGTGAATCTACAAACGATTTAACAACTTGACTTGGATTTCTCAAGTCCCACATATGAACTTCAGCATCAACACCCATAAGTTCAGTACCAGCAGCAATCAAATTACCGTCGCCTTGATTGTTAAAATTTAAACTTAAAAAGTTAGATGACTTTTCGTTTGAAAACGAATGAATTGGATTTTTATCGTTGCTACGAATATCCCAGATTTTCACTCCATCAGTAGAACACGATGCAATAACATTTTCATTCATAACCTTCATAGAATTAATACTTGATTCATGTGCCTTTATTGAATGAATTGGGTTTGGTGACAGTAAACTATACGTATTAATAATTCCTGCAGATGAAGAGCAAGCAAAGTTGGATGAATTAGGGAATAGTCCTAAATTAAGGCACCAAATATCTGGGGAGCTTGAACTCCAAGTAGAATTAACAATTGCTCTCATATTATTAACTAATAAGAGAAGTTAAATATTACAAAACAAACAATTAAATTGATAGAAGATTCTACATATAGTGATGAGATGCGATGGCGGCCTATATATATTATTGTATATATAATTGTTTTGTATTCTCTATCACGTGATCGCATCAGATTCAAACATATATAATAGGGTAAAAAAAAACAATACACAAGGCAAAAAAAAAATATTGATAAGGGAGAAACCTATTGAATAACGATAACAAACAATATAACACAAGAGAAGCTTTCATCAAGTAACAGTCATAGTAACTACAATAGGAAATATAACAAAAAATGAGTAGTGTGGTCAAGAAAGGGTCGAGGTTTATGCCCAAGCTAAAGAAACAGCCAATTAGAAAGAAATCTGTAACGCCAGTTGCGCAGACTCCTCTCACGCCAGTACCTACGCAGATAGTAGAAGAACCTGAAGAGGAAGAAGATGATGATCAAGACTCGTTTGTAGATGCATTATCTGCACCAGTATCGTCATCAACCGTTGATTTTAAGTATTCAATTGCCAAGTCAACCGCTGCTGCACCAGCAATTCCTGAAACTACAAGCACAGAGGATGTTGATCCGATGGATACAAGTAAAAAGATTGCATTAACGGAAGTTGCTCGTTCGAACACAATTGTATCTGGGTCAGACTCAGATTCAGATTCTGAGGATGGAGTTGACGACAATAATGACTTGTTTAAGAAGCCAGATGAAGCTATGGGGAACAATAATAAGTTTAGAAGACAGTCATCCATTCATTTACAAAGAAGATTATCTGGGATAACTCCAAGTGTCATTAGAAATAGATCTGGTTCTATATCAGTCACACCTACGCCTGGTCCTGATTCACCTAATGTAGCTGAAGATGAAGATGAATCAGCTCCACCGGTTATTATTGGTATACCCACGAGTAAACCAACTAAAAGAAGAAAGTCATCTATCAGTATTGCTAGAAGAAGTTCAACTAAGAGAGGTCTGATTTTTTTAGCGTTATCTTCTAAAGATAGCTCCCCACCAATTCTCGAGGAACCTATAATTGAAACAAAGAAGAGGAAATATTCGGTTGGAATTGATCCTGCGACACAGAAGTTGATCAAGTATAAGATTGTTGATCAAAAGGAAAAAGATAAAGATGAGGATGCAATTATGAGTGATGAAGATAATAAGCAGATACCTGAAATTAAACAGCCGGTAGAAGACAAGGAAGAAGATAATAAGGAAGAAGATGAAGTAGGAGGTGAAAATGATGATGAAGAAGTTGAAGAAAAGAAGAAGCCGAAGAAGGGTAATGGTGTTAAATCTACCGAAGAAGAGAACGCCGCAGCGGTTGCACTTCTTGACCTTATTAAGCCTACGACTCGCTCAGCAAGTAAGACTAATATTCTTAATAAATTCCAAGTTGCACCGGCACTTATGGCAAAGAGTCAAAACTTAACTCCTCCTGCTACACAGATACTTCCTCCAACTGCTATTTCAAATTCTGAATCTGAAGAGGAAGAAGATGAATTAGACGAAGACGAAAAAGTAAAAGAAGAAGTACAAGAAGGACAAGAAGGTGAAGCAGTTAGAGCAGAAGGAGAAGGAGAAGGTGAAGTAGATGAAGGTTCAAGAACAGAAAAAGCACAAGCAAGCGCTCCAAGGGTTAAACAGGTTAGAAAATCACATGGTTTAAAAGAATCTCCGGTTGTTCTACCTGAAAAAGTTCATAGTATGTCACAAGTTTCTAGAATCTGGAAAAATGATCATGAGGCAACCGAAGGTATAACGATTATTCCTGAAGCAATGAAAATGTCTGATTTATGTCTTCCAAGTTTTTCGATTGGTAAACCAAGTACAAGATACAAACAAGTAATTGAAGCTAAAGTTCATCAAAAGGACCTATTAAAGGAAAGACGAGAAATTAGGAAAATTGCCAGAGAGCAACAAAAGTCTATTGAAGAAGTCAGCGGTGAACTTGAAGACAAACAGCAACAAAAGAAGAAGGACATTCTAAGTGAATTGCCTGATGCGGATCAAAAACAACAACTTACACTGTCATTACAACTTAGAATGGTGGGAAGTAAAATATCTGTTGATATGGATTCAACTAGTGTCAGTAGAGGGTTACATAATTTGAACTCTGAAAAGGATAGGGAAGAAGCTAATCCATTCAACAATCCAATTACGTCCTCCACATATTCAAAAAGAAGATATACTGATAGATGGACAAGTGATGAAGTTGAGAAATTTTATGAGGCATTATCTACATGGGGAACTGATTTTACATTCATTGCTCAATTATTCCCACATAGAACTAGAAAGCAAGTTAAGCTGAAATTTAATTTAGAGGAAAGGAAACACCCAGAAATTATTGAATTAGCGCTTCGAATGAAATTACCAGCTGACTTCAAGAAATATTGTACTGATTCGAAGAAGGATATTTTATCATTGGATGAATACAATAATCAATTGAAGGCTATTAGAGTCAAGCATGAAGAAGAAATGAAGCAAATCGTGGCACAAAAGGAACAAGCTAAGAAGGAAGATGAAGAAGCTAGTAGAAGAAGAGAATTTGAATTAAGAACTGGTACCAAACAAATGACTAGAAGTGAGAGAGCAAGAGAGTTAAGAAAGAACGAAGTTGTTGTTGGAACTATTGACGAAGACAAGAAGAAGAACTTAGTGTAAACAAGATTATCAGACATAAGCATAAGACAAGCATAAGCATAGACATTATTAACATAAACGTAAACATAAACAAAAAACATAAACCCAGTGGGATGAATTTTCTACAGCTATAATCGTTATATTTGTTTGATTTTTAATACTTTTTTTTTTTAAATAAGGCTACAATTGAATGGACTGAACTATTAGTATAGGATATTCAACTTTGAAATATATAGTTAAATCGATTTACAGTAAGTTACATTTATAAGTAGATTATAGTAAAAATAGCCCATTGTTATTAATTGAGCAATATCACGTTCTGTGATGACTCAAGCGCGCATATTTTTTTAGTACTTCAAAGTTCTACCGCTTAATTAATATGAACGGTTACTAGATAACGATTATCAAAGGTAGCAGACTTGGTGGGGCAGCAATCAATATTATTAATAATCGTAATAATAATAGTAATATTACGAGGTTTTAAGATGTCATCGCCTAAGAATTATAGTTTGGAAATTTTCCCTTCCAATGTAAACCCTGATGTTAATGTTAAAAAATTTGTGGTAAAAGATAAAGAGAATTACTTTGTTGATAATTTAAGAACACCGTTGATTTTCTTTACATCTTCGTTGATAATTGGGTACTTAAGTGGTGTCTTTATGTATGTGTACGAGCCAAGCTTGTATCCGCTCAGCAGTGAAGGGATTTCCCGGTTGATTGCCAGTCATAACTACAAACATCTGTTTATACTTTGTGGGTTAGTGCTCCTCGATGTGTTACTTTTCATGAGACAGGCGAGAGAGGATACGATGATTGTGATGAAGGATATTGGTATACAGTTAAACTCTGAGGGTGGATGGAAGTATTTTGGGAAGAGCAATGAGTGGAATTGCTTTATACCGCAAACAGAGATTATGGATTTAGTTATTCATGAGGGATTTCTTGGATTTGGGCAAGTTATCTTCTACATGTGTATACTTACTAAGAGTAATGGAAGTAGTAACAGCAGCGATGAATCAAAGGATGAGAAAAGTAATAGCTTTAACGAAAACGTTATAAAGATTGTTTTCCCAGCTTTCCTTCCACGTAAGGATATACTATTACAGGTGTGGAAGGAGAGTAGAGAAGTACTTTTTGGTTCTAGTCGTAGGTACTTTAGAAGAGTACCAGGACAAGGATTGAAGGAGTGCACATAGAATTAATAGACCATATAGAGAACCCGGTATTATAACCCCGAACTAGAGTCTAGGGTCGCAAGACAATTATTAGGAAGGCGCCTATCTGGTAAGGGCATATTTTGAATAGACATTCAAATAGAGATTCGGAGTTGCATTCCCGACATAGAATCGCAAGACAATTAATAGGCGTCTATCTAGGGGGTATATTGAATAGAGATTCGGAGTTGAATTCCCGAGCTGGCGCATGAAAGTACGAGTGGTATAGAACCTCGAATGGAACTCGTTGGTTACTATTTACAGGGAGTAATTTGTGAAGGAATCCATGGCTGGAACCTGGAATTGTACAAAGTAGTAAATAGACTGTTTAGTATTTATTAAGTATATAACTTGTATACACATATTTCGCGTTTAACCTTGACCTGTTTACCATTCACCACCGAGTTGTTTAAAAATATAACCCTTATTTGTTTTCTCAGCGAGAGTAGCAACTCCAACGCTGGCAGCTAAGTAACCACCGACTGATAGTATCATTTTTCTTGAAGCATTTGGATATGGTGAATATGAAAGTTGCCTAACTAAGGGAGCGAAAGCAGATTGTTTGAGAGTTGAAGTAAATAACATTTTAAATATTGAAGTAGTTTATGATAATAGAAAAAGAAGAAAGAAAGAAAGAAAGAAAGAGAAATATAGAAATAGCATAAATGGATTCTTTATATATAAAAGCGATGAGGCCCTTATCGGTTTGGATGCATAAAAATGCTTCGATTATCATTGTGACGCCTTAGTTTTTCCGATTTTTTCCGTCTCTACAAAATGTGGATCAATTTTATTTTACAATCTGGTGGTGTTTTGCAACTGGTGGTGGTTTAAATGATGCTTTTATACGGAGTTCACGTGAGCGGGCACGTGACATTTAAAAAATAAAAATAAAAATAAAAATAAATAAAAATAAAAGGTGATTAATCATTCAATAAAGTGATAGAGTATTGAAATGGTGGATCGATAAGGTATTCCTCCTTATTTTTTTTTATTTTTATTATTTTTTGTTTTTAATATTTGAATTGGTGTATAACAATAAATATTGAGCAGTACGCTACCAACTTTGTTCTCTGCTGATGATGGCAATTCGGATTTAGCAGAGATTTCAAAATGGAACGTAATGACATTATCATCATTATAGAGGGCAGAGAAATTAATTAAAGGGCTTGAAAAATAATTCACGTGATTATTTTATTTAAACTGTATAAATAGAAACAATAAAACACGGGAGGTCCTAAAATGAAATCAATGACAATTGCCCTCAAAGGATATGAGCCCTAGTGGAAGTATATTTTAATGGAAAAAAAAAAAATAACATTTAATTATACTTTAGGGAGACACTCCGCTGGCGCGCGCGTATCCGTTGGACGGTGATTTCCATGGTATTTGCAACCTCTAGATATACTTTAAATATAAGACTATGCTGAAGGCAGGCTATTTTGATGAATCTCTATATCTGGATATGCATCCTAGCGGAATTTTACAGCTTACTGCTTTTTTTTTTTTTTACTATTTTATTATATATATACTACTTCTTTCGCATTCTTATCTAGGAGGATAAATTGCATAGGGGGTAATTTGCACCCAGGATGTGTTAAATAGAGCCCATTACACAGTAACAATTAGGGTACATAAAAAAACCAAAAAACCAAAAAAAAGAAAAAAAAAATAATGAAAACAACTACAATATTAATAATCATAAGTATAAATTATGAATATAAAAAGTGTATGCTACTATCGGCAATATTTCAGTAGTTTCATGTGCTGGTCATATAATTGTTAATGAATATTGTTGACATTCTGTCGAGAAACACGTCTAGTAGTGCGGAAAAGGGGAAAGAAAAGGAAGGAAAAGAAGAAGAAGAAGAAGAAGAAGAAGAAGAAGAAGAAGAAGAAGAAGAAGAAGAAGAAGAAGAAGAAGAA
>JANIVZ010000113.1:0-32055 GCA_030578175.1 Dujonia santamariae | reverse complement strand
TTTTTTTTTTTTTTTTTTTTTTTTTTTTTTTTTTTTTTTTTTTTTTTTTTTTTTTTTTTTTTTTTTTTTTTCAACAATAATTCTTTTTCCTTTCTTTAAAAAAATCCCCACTATTAAAACAATCTTACCGTAACGTCGTTTAACAAACACTTACTAATAATACAAATCTTGATAAACCCGTTTTGATTACATAACCTAAAATAATTATTCGTGTTTGTACAACAAGAAGAAGATAAGTTTGTAGGGTTCATTATGTCTGTTCAAATGCATAAGATTAACGGAGTTATCAACGCGCCACCAATACCTAGTACCAATCCTCCTCCTCCACCACCACCACTTAATAATACAGCTCCTCAGGGTGCATCTTCAGCTCTGGCAGCAGCAGTTGGGGCCACTTCAGCAGGTGGTGCTGCTGTTTCCGCGGGTGCAGTTGCTGCTCCTCAGGATGTTCCTTCTATTCTTTCCGAGACAACAGCTGCTACGTGGTTAGCAATTGGTCTGCTTGCTGAGCTGCTTGGTGATTTGGAAAAGGCCTTGGCCTCGTATGACTCAGCTCTCAGACACTCACCTAGTAACCCTGATGCATTAACCAAGTTGGCAAATATCTATCGTTCAAAGGATGTTTTCTTCAAGGCTGCTGAATTATATGAGCAAGCTTTAAATTTCAACCCCGAAAACGGGGACACATGGGGTCTCTTAGGTCACTGTTACCTTATGTTGGACGATTTACAAAGGGCATACCAAGCTTACCAGAGAGCTCTCTACTACTTGGGTAACCCTAATGTTCCTAAATTATGGCATGGTATTGGTATCTTGTACGATAGATACGGCTCATTAGAATATGCCGAAGAAGCTTTCGTCAGAGTGTTGGAGTTAGATCCTCATTTTGATAAGTCAAATGAAATATACTTCAGATTGGGGATTATTTATAAGCACCAAGGTAAGTTACAAAATGCATTGGATTGTTTCCAATATATCTTGAGTAACCCACCACATCCATTAACACAACCTGATGTTTGGTTCCAAATTGGTAGTGTATTGGAACAACAAAAGGACTGGAATGGAGCAAAAGAAGCATACGAAAAGGTATTACAAGTAAATCCACAACACGCAAAGGTTTTACAACAGTTAGGGTGTTTGTATTCACAAGAAGAGCCTGAATCAAATGCTGCTACAAATGGTGGTGCTGCCTTAGCATCAACTGGTTTCACTCAAGATTTAAATATTGCCCTTAAATATCTTACTCAATCACTTGAAATCGATCAATCTGATGCTCACTCATGGTACTACCTTGGTAGAGTTCACATGATTAGAGGAGATTTTAATGCTGCATATGAAGCTTTCCAACAAGCAGTTAATAGAGATCTGAGAAATCCAACATTCTGGTGCTCTATCGGTGTACTTTATTACCAAATTAGTCAATACAGAGATGCCCTTGATGCGTACACGAGAGCAATCAGGTTAAATCCATATATTAGTGAAGTTTGGTACGATTTAGGTACTTTATATGAAACTTGTAACAATCAAATTAGTGATGCCTTGGACGCTTATAGACAAGCTGAAAGATTAGATCCTGGTAATCCACACATAAAGGCAAGATTAGATCAATTGGTTAAGTATCAACAAGAGGGTAATACTCATCCGCCACAACCTCCTCCAGTTTCTCAGCAGCCAAGATTACCACAAGGTATGGTTTTAGAGAGTAATCAACCACAACAAGGTCAACCTGGTCAAGGTCCACCTCAAGGTCCACCTGGTCAACCTAGTCAACCTGGTCATTTGCATCCACCTCCACCTCCTCCTCCTCCACATGGACACCCAGCAGGTCCTCCTATTCAACCAGGTCAACAAATTGGACAAATGCCACAACCAATGCAACATCAACATATACAACAACATCAACACCAGTTACCAATTCACCAAGCACCAATCCATCAATCTGTTCATGATCAACAAATCCAACAACAGCAACAACAACATCACCACCAACAACAATTACATCAGCAACAACAAGCTCAACAACAACACGCTCAACAACAACAACAACATGTTCAGCAACAACAACAAGCTCAACAACAACATGTTCAGCAACAACAACAAGCTCAACAGCACGCACAGCAACAAGCACAGCAACATGCTCAACAACAGGCTATTCAACAACAACATGCCCTTCAGCAGCAACAACAGCAACAACATGCTGCTACTGCTGCTGCTTCTACTCCAGCTGTTGCTCCACAATCATCCAATGGTAAACACAATTTGGAAGATAAGAATGATCCAAAGCCTGTAAAAAAGGTAACATCAGCAAGAAGAACACCAAAGCCAGTTGAAATTGCAGAAAATCCATTAAATAGTCTCATGAATGCAGCAGTCGCTGCAGAAAACGGAAAGTCGTTGGAAAAGGCTGAAGAAACACCTGCTGCACCTGTTGTGGATGTAAAACCAGTTGCTCCTATTGCTGACGTTGCCCCTGTAGCTGAAGTTGCTCCTGTAGCTGAAGTTGCTCCTGTGGCTGAAGCTGTTCCTGCTCTTGTTACAGCTCCTGCTCCTGCTTCTGCTCCCGTTCCTGCTCCTGTTGCGGAAGAAAAGACTGAAAGCAAGCCGGTTGAAGTTTCAAGTGAAAAGAAAGAAACTTCTGTAACTCCAGCTACCGATCAAACTCTGACAACCACTCCTGTTGTTGAAGCTGTCCCTGTTGCTCAACCTGCTGCTACTGCTTCTGCACCAACAGCTACCGCTCCTTCTGCTCCAGCTGTCCCCCAATTCTCCTCCAATGTAACCAAAAATGATGAAGAAGATGAAGTTGAAGAAAAAGGTTCAAGCGAACCTGTTGAACCACCATTAAGAAAAGTGGAAGAAGATGAAAATTACGACGATGAATAATTAGGTTGTTTGTTATATTATGTATTTTATTTGTAAGAAATAGAAGTTTAACTATTTTTCGAATCTGTAAGACTATTTCTCCTTTGTTGATGGATTTATCGTAATCTAATACTCATTGAATATCCACCAGGGAAATTTAACATATATGGCTCTGGTTCATCGTCAACAGTTTCGGCAGTTTGATTCTCATATTCATCTGGTTTCGACTTTTTACCAGTAAGATCACCCATTACAATCATGTTTGCAATTTGTCTTGCCTTTTGAGAACATAAATAAAGATTAACTAAATCCTTGATAAATACCACACCAACCAAGCCAATCATATTGGAAAGTAAAAGTAATTTATTGGAGGGAATATCATGAGATTCGGCAAACCTCTTCAAAAAGGTGTTAAATATCAATTGCCCAAGTTTTGAACTTAAAAATGGCCAAAGTACTGTGGTAAGACATCTTAAGGTAAACGACTTATATATAAAGGTTCCAGAATAATCATTCTCGATACATGCCTTTGTTTCTAAAATCCATGCAGATATTTTAGTATTAAAGTAAATCTTGGGGAGTCCTGCCCTGTGACATAATTGGACATAGTGTACTTTCTTTCTGAAGGACTTAATAAACTCTGTAAAATAAGATGAACTCGTCAGTGGGTATTGGCAATCAATTTTATTGTTAGCCTTTACCTTAAGATAATGGAAATCACATTCATAACCAGATAAATTCGAATCAAGTTGTTCTAATTTTTCAAACTCCTGTTGTGATAAACTGTTGGCGATGTCACGCGGCCTTACCCTCATGGCAAGATTGAAATGTAGCCTGTTGATTGTTAATCTATAGAATAAGTCGTAGAACCATCTAGCTGGAATAAGCATAGACATCATGTTGTTTACATTCCATAAATCGACGCCATTTAGTATGGATGTTTTGTTGAGGAAGTTGTTACATAATTGTTTGATCAATTTGTGATTCCCGAGTGACGAGATATATCCATCAATCATGAACTCTGTGAGCCACGAATTCAATTGAATATTGTATTGTCTGGCGTTTCTCGATGCGCTATTGGAATTATTGGAATTATTGGTACTGGTATTGCTGTTATTGCTTATGTTAATACTATGCTTTTGTCTAATTCCAATAAGACAAGATATCAATGAGGTCGATCTCATTCTGTACAATACAATTGGCAAGATTGGAATTCTTGAAAACTTAAATGGATCGATCATCCCGCGAGATAATGCCAGCTCAAGAGTATCAACTGAATATTTAGTTACATCAAGGAACAGCCCTATTGAGTTGGTGGTTGGCTTCTGTAGAATTTTGACTAGCAAGGGGCCCGGAACCAAGGAATCCATGATTTTCAACCCACACGTTGTCAATCCGATGTACAGCATGGACAATACCCCTGTGATGGCGGATGCAACAACGGTAAACATGCATCCAACCTGAGCTGTCCTCGTGATCAAAGTCCTGAGTCCCTGGTTCAACGTTAATAATTGAGATCTCTTCATGCTAAAAGTGATATCTCCTTTGCACTGTGGGCAAGCAGCCACAAGAAGCACAAGTTGGCATTCTAATGGAGAGTTTGGATCAAAGTTGGTATTGGGACCCAACCCACTAGTCATCCCATTTAACCAGCGATTAATTTGCTCTGGCGAAACGAACAACTCAAAATTATCACCATCACCGCCGATACCACCACCGCCACCATCACCACGGTTTGAGAATCCAAAATCAGACGAAGATAAGTCAGTCGCACCATGACCATCAGCTTCATCGGAAGGGGTAATCAGCGCATCGATAACCTTGAGCTTATCAGAGGGCAACGAACTAAACCAATCCAACAAACATTTACGGTGTGTGGTCAAAGCACAAGTAGAGCAAGGATTGACAAAATCTTGGGCATCCTTTAATTTCCCAAACGGAGGGATATCAGAATCTCCGCCCAAGCAAAAGCAGCACGGGTTATAATCAGACATAATTCAATAATAATGGGTGAAATAAGAAGTAAATTCAAAAGTACTTTAAATTCTTTCTAAACCTTCCTTTATATATGAGATTTACTTTGTGTTGTGTTGTGTTGCCTTGTGGGTTGGGGTTTTGTATTAGAAAGCCTAGTAACATGTGAAAGATCTCAGTCACACGGTGCGGGAAATGTGGAGACCCATGCTGTTTACCACCATGCAGTATTATTCCAACCCCACCATTCATTATCTATTTAGCCATCTCCATACTTTATCCTAAAAACTATATAATAGTATTCCAACTGATCTCTGTTTCCCAAACCTCATTTCTAACTCTTACCAACTACCTTTCAGCAGAGCAGTAATGGCTGTATATAAATTATTTACAAGTAAATGATGATAATCCTTTCTTGTGCATATAAGTAAAACTATAAGATAGCGGGGCATGGCTTGATAATTATTGAAACCCCCAAGACGCTTCGCTGGCGCCTATCCGGCGAGGACAACTGCGCTGAGCTTGTCTCACTTCGGTCGTTGTTTCTAACCTTACTGGGAGTAACATAATCTCCTCGAAGAGGAGCAAAGCTCGATGCAATCGTCCTCCCCGGATAGGGGCACTAGCGGAGCGGTAATCTAACTAGTGGTTAGATATAGAGTAAAGGACAGTTCACTGCTGCATTGAACTTGTCTCTTCTTCCTGTTTCAAAATTATATACTAAGAAGAGAAAGAGAGTAAAAAAAAAAAGGCTTACTCTTAATTTTAATGAAGTGAATGTTGAGGTGGAGTCAATAAGTAGTAGGAGGGGGATATGGAAGTAATGGATGGAGTAATGGATATTTATTATTGGTTAGAGATATCAATACCAATTGCTAAATGATATAATCTTGCATCAACAACACAACCTTCTTCCTTTGCTAATCTATGTAATTCAGATAATAAATTTTCTTTTTCAACTGTGAATACATCAATAAATTCACCATCTTCTAATTTTGGCACAGGGTTAATATTCTCAGGTTTAGTCATATCAACTTCCATTATAGCTAAGTCCATGTTTGCGTTGGTCAATCCTGGATCGCTGAAAACGCCAATGTTATTCGTTCCCGACGAAGACAGTTTAATGAAAACACCATGGTATCCAGTTTCTTCTTCTAACTCTCGAATGGCAGTAGTTTGGATAGATTCATTAGGGTCGATAAGTCCAGCAGGCAACTCAATAACAACTTTTTCAGTAGGTGGTCTAAATTGTTTAGTCAAAACAATTTCAGTGGGCTTGGATGGTGACTTTAAGAATGCTAATATGGAAACAGCGTCAATATTTGTGGTTGCAGTTCTGGTGGTTCTTACAGCCATTTCCCACTCTCTTTCTTTACCCTTTGGGTCTGAGTAATTGATTTTTCTGGTCTGGATCCATTTTCCTTGTTCAAGGTGTTCAATTGAATTGATCTTTGCGTCAAATGGTGATCCCTTTGATTGAGGAAAAGACATGTTGTTACTGAAATGTCTACGGAACAGTAACCGTACCAATGGTATGTTGCAGATTAAAGGGTTGATATTGCGCACGATTGATTTTGAGTACGTCACTACCATATGGGGTGAAAAATTAAATATACAGGAAACCGAAAACCGGTGAATCTCAAACTTATATAAAATTAGTACTTAAGATTAAAACCACCACCAGTCAGTTAGCAGTTAGCAGTTACCAATTAGCAAAGCAAATCAAAAAGAGAAGAAATCGATGTTGTGTTGAAACTCGTGACATCTCAAGAAGGAACCAGCAGAAAAATAATCAACCTCACCACACGCTTCGCGACAAACACACATTTAGATGTTATTAAGAAATATCAAATTAAGTTAAATTATAAATTTTAAATTATTTATTGAAATGCTATTATCTATATATATGTAGATAATTTAGAAAATAGATATGTTAGAAATAATAATATTCGTTATGTGTCATTTAGTGATACAGAAAATTTTAAGATAAATTTTCTATAAGGCCCAAAAATGAATATTATTTATTTTACATATTAATATATAAAAATATAATAAGATTGAAATTGAAAAATATAAGATGGGATTTTGAAAAAGAAATTATCATAGAATATGAAAATATATTAAAAGATCTCCTTCATGATATTTATTATAGTAAATTAGAAGAATTTGCAGCGAATGATGAATTTAGCAAAAATAAAAACAATTTATGTATCATTCATTTTAATAATTTGATTTTGATTAGCGAAATGGAGAATTTCTAACTGGTAGGTATTTTACTACTGTGGTGTTTATGTGAGAATGTATATTTACTTGAATCTCTAATTTATAGGAGAAGCCACTGATATTTCAATTCCTTTTGTTGTAGTTTTACGTGTTTAAAATAGTTGCAAAAAATGTATACTAACTTTAAGCTCAAGAAGAACGAACTTTACTACCTCCTAAAATTTCTTGCTACTTGTGTTTTTTCTGATTATAATATTGTCTTCTTTGTTTACTTCTAATCATTTGGATTTAGATGTACTTAATTCCCAAATTCCATTTCATTTCTGTAAATTGGATCTAAAAATCTAACTGATACTAAAATCAGGATTAACGTATTTTCATATACTGTATAGAGGCAAAAAAATTTATAATGTATAACCTACTTCTTGTAAACACATCAAAGGGTGAGACACATTCATTCGAACAAACCTACAAACATAACAATTCTTGACAGGGGCAAGATGACTTCACAAAAGGAACTCGATCAAATCAAATCAAAGATTCAAGACTACCTTATTTCATCGGGAAACTATGATGTTATAAATAAGCAACTTAAACTTCAATTATACGAATCTGGCTGGTTTGACCAGGTTTCTCAATTAGCAACAAAGGAACTTCAAGATGCTAACAAAGAAGTTACTTTTGAAGAATTATTTTCATTTGTTAGACCAAAGGCTGAAAACTTCGTTCCTGAACAAATTAAATCAAATATTTTAGAAAAAATTCAAGATTGTCTTGAAGATGTTATTCAATAAATTTTGTTTTCTTCACCAGAGAGAAATAAAATAACTGGGGTAAGGATCGCTGTGGTTGTGCATTTTATTGTGAGAACACTACCGCTCCGCTAGGGCCCCTACCCGGGGAGGGCGATTGCATCGAGCTTGGTTGCCTTCGGCAAGTTCACTATTTGGTTTAAGTTTACTCAAAGAAGGAATTGGTGAACTTTCTCACTATATGATAATGAACTAGTTCACAGAATTGTATTACATATGTGGTAAATGAAGGAAGTTAGTTTAATTGCCTTGAGATTAAGATCTGATATTATACTGTTTAATCTATGTCCTTCTTACAGGAAGAAGAAAGTGCATTATTTATAGAAATATAATAATAAAATATAATCTCGATTCAATATTGTGGCTCCATTGATTGGTAGACAAAATTGTAGGTATTAATTGGTATTTTGCATGACCCTCCGCTGGTGCCTATCCGGTGAGGACAACCGCGTTGAGCCCATCTCCCTTCGGTAGTTTCTAGTCCTACTGGGAGTTATACTTATCTCCTCGAAGAGGAGCAATACTCGATGCAATCGTCCTCCCTAGATAGGGGCCCTAGCGGAGCGGTAGTATGGTATTTTCTTCGAAGTAAATGACGCTCCGCTGGCGCCTATCCGGCGGGGACAACTGCGTTGAGCTCTTCTCCCTTCGGTCGTTGTTTCTAGACCTACTGGGAGTTATATTGATCTCCTCGAAGAGGAGCAAAGCTCGATGCAATCGTCCTCCCCGGATAGGGGCCCTAGCGGAGCGGTATATGATAGAGTAGGTAAATTCTGACATCATAAAACGCTCCGTTGGTATCTATCTGGTGAGGACAACTGCGTTGAGCTAATCTCCCTAAGGTGGTATTTTTTGAAAGTATGAACAATTTCGAGGAATAAGAATTGAAGGATTAGAATAAGTGAACATTACGAATTATTTAATTATAGAAAATATGAATATAAAATAATGAGTATTATAGCTATGATGAAGAGAGAACGAAGTATACAGAAAAATGGATACATATTGATAGTTTGAAAAATTTACCGAAGGAATACATATTATATTACCTTTTTATGGGACGTTAATGTGGTTAATATAGAATTGAATTCTACTCGAAACTGTAAATTCTACGAAAGAAGTAATACATATATATAAATCTTAGAAATTTCATTCAATTGGATATTAATATAAAATAACTGAATATAAATACATCCCTTCCCTTTTATTAGAAAACCTTTTATTTAATACCTTTCAAAGTACTTAAGAACCTTCTTACCGGTGTATTCTTATCTACTACTATAGCCATACACATCAAATAAACCTTCCATCATAAACGAGAAACTTAGATCTAAATAATGTTTTTTTTCCTTTTTTTCCCCTCCATTGTAAGACTTTCATATTCTTATCTGTCAAAGTTTCTTCTCAAAGTCTCCTCTTCTTCTCTTCTCTTTAATTACCTTTGGCCTGTTGGTATCTGTCCTCTCACGTTATATATATTTCATTTTTCGCAGCCATTTAAAAGTGCTGCTGCACCAGAATTATTAACCAGAACATTCAATAACGAAACAAAAACTAAATTAACCCAAAACAAGAAGACAAGAAGAGTCACCCTACTCTAGCCACCTTAACCTTACTACTGTTTTTTTTTTCAAACCACATTCTTTCACCTTAATCTAGAAAAATCTTTTACTTATATATATACATATGTACTAAGGTTTTGCACCTGCATATACTCAACCGTATTCAACCAATCAATTTCCGTAAATTCTTGCTGATCGCGGAAATATTAAATATAACACAAAACCTATAAAAAAAAAGTCTTTCTCATAGTGAAAGACAATTAAAAAAAACATAATCAATTGTGAAGAAATTGAAAATAAAGTACACGACGAAGTCCTTTCTTTAAATTCAAATCAATAAACCTTCATATAACGATGTTGAGATTATCAGGAAGACTTGCCTTGTCTTCAAGACCTCTTGCATACAACCCATCTTTAGCCATCGCTGCTACTCGTTTTGTTTCTACTAAGGATTTAACTCCAAAGCCATTACAAACTGATTTCCCATTAATTTCTCAACAAGGAAATTCATCTCCATTAGATTATGCTTTAACTTCATTGGATACCATTGCCAATTGGGCAAGAAAGTCTTCTTTCTGGCCAGTCACTTTCGGTTTAGCTTGTTGTGCCGTCGAAATGATGCATGTCTCCACTCCAAGATACGATCAAGATAGATTAGGGATTATTTTCAGAGCTTCTCCAAGACAATCTGATATTATGATCGTTGCTGGTACCGTTACCAACAAGATGGCCCCAGCCTTAAGACAAGTTTACGATCAAATGCCAGATCCAAGATGGGTAATTTCTATGGGTTCATGTGCCAATGGTGGTGGTTACTACCATTACTCTTACTCCGTTGTCAGAGGTTGTGACAGAATCGTTCCAGTTGATGTCTATGTTCCAGGTTGTCCTCCAACCGCCGAAGCTCTTATGTACGGTGTTTTCAGATTACAAAAGAAGATGATGTCCACCAGAATCACCAGATTATGGTACAGAAAGTAAGTACTTTCAATATTTGGGGAAGTTTATGATGAGAGAAGTAAAAAAATCTATACCCATACACAACATATTCACCAGGGTATAGTAAATTTTGCATTGTATTTATAGTATACACGAAGATTTTTAAAAATAAAATTGAATCAAGAAATATATATATATATATATATAAAGATCACTTTATATATAATTGAATTAAAATTAAATAAAAAAAAATTAATATAAGAATAGACATAAGAATCTTAAAATAATCGCCTGTATCTTTTTTACTAAATCAAAAATATCAAAAATATAACATCCATGATAGAAAATGTTGTTTTAAGAGAACACATGTATTTAAACTGAATTACTCTTTATTTCAGAATATTTTTAGTTACCACACCATTATGGTCAATATCTCATCTATAAAACGACTTTCTCTCACTTCAAATAGGCATAAGAATATGACTGGTGTGAATATAAGTTTGACACACTCAAATTATTATTATATTATACATCATCTCCCACTCTTTTAGTCTATCTCTAACTACTAGTTATGATCAACGCTCCGCTAGGGCCCCTATCCGGGGAGGACGATTGCATTGAGCTTTGCTCCTCTTCGAGGAGATTACATTACTCCCAGTAGGGCTGGAAACTACGACCGAAGGGAGCTAAGCTCAACGCAGTTGTCCTCGCCGGATAGGCGCCAGCGGAGCGTCTTTCAAACAATGAGTATCAAACCACTAATCATTATAGCACCATTAATATTCCAACAATTTTTGAAACAAATTAATCAATTAATATTCATTCTTTATTTTCCTATTTAGTATCTCCCTCAACCCTGACATTGAAAGTTATTAATAATAGCAGTAGTAAATGGTTTAAGATTATTAAAATCATTTCAAGTAAAAAAATGGTTTGTTGCAACCTCTCTGTTTGTGTTTCCTGTATATGAAATTGGTTTTTAAATAAAGGAATGAAATTTATACGCCTGCATATAACAATCATATCTCTTTTCTCTTTTGCCCATTTTGTATAATCAATTTAACGTTATAGGAAAAAAAACATTTTTTCTGGAGAGTGCATATAACCTATGCATTAAGTAAGGGGAAAAACAAAAAATAGGATCACAAGGTATGTAATTTAAATTACCTAAGGAGGGAGGACTGAGAAATTATAACATATGATTGGACGAAAGAACAAAGTTAGCAGAGCCTTACAAATTCAGTGCGAAAGTAATTAGTGTACCAATTCCAAGAATAAGGGATGACATTTTGTTGCCCCCCGTTTTGGGCCCGCCCAAGGTAAAAAAAAAATCTCGTCATTTTCCCGCATGGATTCGTCCCAGCCTATATTAAAAAAAATTAGGTAACACTCTTCTTCCTTCCTACTTGTTAAGCACAGTAAACAATGGCCAGAACTAAGCAAACAGCCAGAAAGTCCACCGGTGGTAAGGCACCAAGAAAGCAATTAGCCTCTAAGGCCGCAAGAAAGTCAGCTCCAGTCTCTGGTGGTGTCAAGAAGCCACACAGATATAAGCCTGGTACCGTTGCCTTAAGAGAAATCAGAAGATTCCAAAAATCTACTGAACTTTTAATCAGAAAGTTACCTTTCCAAAGATTAGTCAGAGAAATCGCCCAAGACTTCAAGTCTGACTTGAGATTCCAATCTTCCGCTATCGGTGCCTTGCAAGAAGCCGTCGAAGCTTACTTGGTTTCTCTTTTCGAAGACACTAACTTGTGTGCCATTCACGCCAAGAGAGTTACCATTCAAAAGAAGGATATCCAATTAGCCAGAAGATTAAGAGGTGAAAGAAACTAGTCGACCCTCCCTAACCATATATCTTTTATACCGCTCTGATGAGCTAAATGTTACTGGGTTCTTGTTTTTCTATTCTCCTCCAAAGTTGCAAATTTAAAATGTTTTGCTAACTTTCTTTATTATTGGTGTCTTTTTTATATATTATTTAGGTAAATTTTTAAATATTATGTTCTTATTTTAATTACTCCTTTTCTACTCTTTTCTTTAATTGTTACAACTGACTTTTTTAGGAGAAAGTTGAATATCTGTAGTTTATAAAAAGGTTCTCTCAGCTTTAGCATATGAGTATGTCAGAATGAAGAGGGTTCGTTCTCTTCAAACAGGTGTTTGGGAGTGGTATGATGATGTTGATACTAACATAGGAAGACGCTCCGCTTGCGCCTATCCGGCGAGGACAACTGCGTTGAGCTCAGCTCCCTTCTGCGGCCCGTTTAGTCCTACTGGGAATCATATTGATCTCCTCGAAGAGGAGCAAAGCTCGATGCAATCGTCCTCCCCGGATAGGGGCCCTAACGGAGCGGAACCTGGTAGAGAAAGTAAATCTCTGGTAACGCAAGAGCTCCGCTGGCGCCTATCCGGCGGGGATACCTGCGTTGAGCTCGTCTTCCTTCGGTCGTTCATCTAGCCCTATTGGTATGAATAAAATCTCCTTTAAGAGGAGAAAAGCTCGATGCAATCTTCTTCCCCAGATAGGGGCCCTAGCGGAGCGGTACTAAGAAGACCACTTTCCTTTGACACCTAAGTTAATACAAAGTATGTAAGGTGTTAAAAGATAAGATAAGTTTGAATTAATTGAGATTTGAGGCATACTTTAACTTTGAAGAAGGATAATATTCAAGGGATTGGTAGAAATAGTCCTGATTATTATTGTTATTATACAATGGGAAATTAGAATTTGTTAACATGTTTTAAGCTATATATATATTGAAATGAAAAATGGATCCAAAATGTAAAAGTAATAGTAAAAATCAAAAATAAAAAGGGAAATAAAGGATATAAAAAGTGGATGGGGAAGTTGGTGTAAAATGGCAATTTGTGGAAGATTGTGTATCATTCTATTCTTGCTCCTCACCTGTAGGAGTTGATTCCGCAACAATACTGTTTGTTGACTCAAGGGGACTCGTTACATTATCATTCTGGTGTATGTGTTCAGGTCCGTAATTATGTTGGTAATATTGATATCCTTGGTGTGGAGGTCCATTTTGAAGATTCATATGTTCCATTGAATTGACTAATGAATCTGTTTCATTGGGTAAGGGTGGTGGTCCATTGAATCCTATTTGATCCATTTCACTTGGATTAAACGGTGCGCCTGGTGGTGGCATCATTTGTGCTAGTGGTGGCGGCATCATACCCGGTTGATATCCCATTCCAAGTGGGCCACCAGGACCAACGGGGCCACCTCCTGGTATTTGATGAAGTGGTGGAGGTGAATGTGGGAATTGAGCAGGATCAAATCCACTTGCCACAGCAAGAGCTCGAGCAGGATCTAATCCCATCGACATTGCTGCTTCCATTTGTGCAGCTTGTGAAATATGTTGCTGTTGCTGCTGGTATTTTTTATTATTCATAGAAACTCTACCCCAGCTTAATCTAACTCTATTTCCACCAATTATGTAACCTTGCATTGCGGCAATGGCTTCTTCAGCTTCTTCTCTTGTAGAATATTTAATAAACCCACAATTTTTACCCGGTGGGATTTTAACTTGCTGAATGATCCCAAATGGCTTAAATAACATGAATAATGTTTGTTCATTGACTTCAGAAGAAAGTCCACCAACGAACACAGTTGTATTACTTGGATCAGTGAAGTGACCTCCATGACCTCTTGGTGGTCCAGCTTGAGATGGAGGAAGTGGTGATATCGGTTGAGTCGTCAAGTATGGGGATTTGCTTTCAATATCAGATTCGTTTGTTCTGGCACTACCGCTTAGGCTTGGGTCTTCTTCATAGTAAGGATCTTGCTCGTATCCATAATAATAGTTACCATTTGGACGGAAAACAGGCATTTGACGATGAAATTGAGGTTGATACCCTTGTGGGTGCTGTTGCTGTTGATGGTGGAATAGATTTTGATTCGGTTGTTGATTATGGAACTGATTCTGGTTTTGTTGAAATTGTTGTTGATTTCTATTTCTTGGTGTTGCCAACGCTAACCTTAATTGCCTTCTTCCAAATATTGCCCCTTGTAATTCAACCAATGCTTGCTGTCTATGGGACTCTTCAGTAAATCTAACAAATCCAAAACATCTGGATTTACCACTAACTGGGTCTGTCATAACTCTAACTGTTTTTATTGAGTTTGGAAATGATTTTTGGAAAAATGCCAATAAATGGGCTTCGGTAGTCGAGGCTGACAAATCTCCAACAAATAATGAATACTCCGGAGTTTGGATAATTGGAGCGGTTAAAGTGGCACCACTTGCCCAGTTTAAACGGAAATACTTCTTTTCGTTATCTGGATTATTGGGGAATTCTTGTTGAGATGGCATTGCGATATCAGGAAGTAACAGCCCATTCAAACCAAGTGCAAGTTGAGCATCATCAAACGATTCAAATTCAACAAAGCAGTAACCCAGGTGCGACAATCCACCATCAAGCAATTGTTGCTGGTGGTGATACACAACTACGTTGTTGACTTTTGGCTTAATAATTTTAACAGTTACCTTCTTGCCTAACATCTGCCACCAGATATCAACGATTGATCTTTCGTCCAACCAGGGGTCTAAGTCACCCATCCAAAGAGTACGTGGGGAAGTATCGGAAGCATCAAAGTTATGGATTCGTTGGTCTTCAGAGGAAGATGTAATTGAGTTGGCATTGCTGGAATTGTTGTTGTTCTTGTTGTTAGCAGTGTTAATATTAGGGATAGCTGCTGCGGCAGCACTTGATTGCTGCGTAGAAACCGGTGGATTCGGGATAGTATAACGATTAAGCAATTCCTGCTCCTGCTGGTGCTGCAGCAGAGCAACAGACGTGGTGCGCGGGATGTTCTTTGGATCCATTGATGGTGTTGGTTTCGAATGCGTTTGGTAGGATTGATCCTGTCTTAATAACTCAGATTCATCAGAAGAGTACGACATATTTTATTTAAGCAACCACAGCGGATAGATAGAACGAAATGCAAACAAATAAAACTCAGAACTCTAACAAATGCAAACACAAAAACAATAGAAAAATATGAAGTGGAAACACCCTTAAAAGCTTCAATAAAAAAGTAAGTGGCTTTCTAAGAAGTACTATGATTAAGTTTTCCGGGGTGAGTTGGGCTAGGTTGGGTAGGGTTAGGTTAGGTGCGGGAGGAGAAAAATCAATAAGCCAAAGATATTAGATAAACCAACTTATGTCTTGATAGCTGAAACCGGAGATGTTTGATAAAAGCCAAGGGTAAACAGGGAGTATGATGTACTCTAGACCAATGGATAGTATTCAAAATCGATATACGGGAATTGTACACTAAGAGAGGTGCGACGTAAATCTTATCTTCAGACCTTTTGCTGCTTTTGATTATCACTTTTGCGTTTAGTCAATTTCAGCAGTTTTCTATCTTTCTTTTTTTTTAAAAAAAAGTAGACGTTCAAGCTTAACTGTTTCCTAGTAGCTCAATTGAATCAATTAGCAATATAAAATTATCCTGTTTAGATTGTTTTGGTATCTTTTCGAGTTGTTTCTATCAACCTTAAAATAAGACCCTTCCATTTTATTTTATTTTCAAACTCACAAAATGGGTTTCTTTGTACTGCATAAAATGAAACTGATAAAGATCCAGACTTACATTGTATTTTGAATTTAACAGATATATATATATATATATAGAACAATGAGTTTCAGCGGATAGTTATATAATATTAAGTCATACATTAAGATAGTGTTTACCGCTCCGCTAGGGCCCCTATCCGGGGAGGACGATTGCATCGAGCTTTGCTCCTCTACGAGGAGATTGCATTTATACCATAAAGCTAGTAGTACGACCGTAGGGAGACGAGCTCAACGCAGTTGTCCCCGCCGGATAGGCGCCAGCGGAGCGTCTTTCCATATTTAGAATTAAATTATAAAATACGGTACCGCTCAGATGTGGCCCCTCCTCGGGGAGGGCGATTGCATCGATTCATTCATACCAATAGGGCTAGAAGAACGACCGAAGGGAGACGAGCTCAACGCAGTTGTCCTCGCCGGATAGGCGTCAGCGGAGCGTCATTTACTAAAAAAAATTAATACTATAATACTGGTAAATGTTTTGATATGTTCCCCACTAGTCGTTACTTATGGTTATTACTTTCTTTCTGGCTAGATATCTGTTAGTAGCGTAGGAAGCTGTTGTAAGAGAGTCTAGAACAACAGTGGGAGTGAACTAAGTGAAACTTTTCCTTTCTTTTTTATTAGGAGAATAATTGAAAGTGAATATTAAAGTAAAGTAGAGGCTTATAAATTTCAGTAATTCATAGGTTAATTGTACATCTGTTGGATATTTGCTTAGTACTACTATGGTTCTAGGCTAATGAGATGTGGTTGCAAAATTCCTACATATAAACATTTTTTTAGGTGCAGTATTCGAAACTATGTTTGCAACTTTGATTGTTTGTTTGTTTACATTTCTCGCGCAAAGAAACTAGAATATGTGATTACTTGAAAGTCGGAAGAAAGAAAGTAAGAGAAAAGTCGAATTAAAAGTCGGTGAAATTAGGAATGTCGAGATTTGTTCTGGATGGCATGTCGTCGACATCTGGCCATATTCAAAAGTTTATAAGGAACACCGAATTGGGTGATTCCATTACTCGACCCAAACCCAATGGAGTGAATCATGCAGATAGAGATGAAGATGAAGATGAAGAAGATGGAGAGGTTGATGATGAATACCTTAAACCTGCCACAAAGGAATCGTTTGCATATCAAAACAAATTAAAATATAAGATGAATGAAGATTTTCAACCTGATAGTACCCAGAAGTCCTTTCAGCAGCTGATGTCGTGGAACGGTAGTATACCTAATACTTTCAAGTATAAGTCGCATCCTAATGCGAAGACCAAGCTGAAATTGGGGATTCAGAGTGAAGAATTGCGTGAGATTTCTGAGCCAGCCTTATATGCTGATGAGGAAAGAGAGATAAGTTCACGAGACGAAGATAATGAAATCTCCGAGGCTCAAGAATCATTTGAAGGACCTCAACTACCATTCAAGTTTCCAAAGGTACCCTCCCCAGAGAAAGAGATAGAAGAAGAAGAAGAAAAAGAAGTAGAAGAAGAGGAAGAAGAAGAAATCGTTCAAGGTAATGAAGGTGTAGGTGTAAGACAAGGAGAGAAAGAAATGAAAGGTGATGGTGGGATTATAACCTCTACAGTCAAAGATACAACACCTCGTTGGATGCCAGAAGTACTTGATGAAAAATGGCTTCCTCCAACTTCAATTCACCTTCCTGATAATGATTTTTCATCATCTGTAAGAATTACGAGACCATCAGATAGCAATAGAACTGATAACTCATTACAAAAAAATTCATTTAATTTAAATTTTGGTTCGACTGGGAATACGATGATTCACAATTCCAAAGTTGAAATCAATGATACTCCGGAGTGGATGAAGGCAACCAAGGAATATGAAGCGAAAAAGAAACAAGTTCAGTTGAAAAATATCTTTTTATCAGTGAGTGAAGATTCACACGATCAAAGTGGCCGGGTTTTGGGAGGTGTACATTCGTTATCTTCAACAAATTCTACGCCATTCCCATCTTTAGGAGCTAAGGATGCAGAGATGCTTCAACAGATAACAGAAGAACAATTACAAGAGATACTTGAGCATCCCAATTCTTATAAAAATTCCAGCCCGAACCCTACATCCCCGTTAAAATTGTTTGGTGACAAATATAACACCTTTACAAGAACTAGACTTTCTGATTTACTACAAAAAGTTCAAAATAATTCACCACAGGTTCCACAAACTTCAGATATAAGACCAGGTATTGATGATATATTACCACCGAAAACTGCTAGTTCAGGGAGACGAAATGAAGAACCAGAATATGAACGAGATGAAGATATATTTGAAGATCGCCATCGTTCCAATCCAATTCAAGCACCACCCGGTGGGATTGGAGTTATTCCATCACTTCCTGAACCAAAGATGAATATTAAAAATTTCACTAGAAATGGATCATATACTGAAAAAGAATTTTTTAAGAATGCAGAAAATGTATTCCAAAACATTCAAGCAAAGGGATTTAAACGTATGAGAGACGTTACAAATATCAGCAGTAATAATACAAGCAATATGCCTAAATCTATTGTTGTCTCATCGACTACTACCACATCAACTCCTAAAAATGATAAAGTTTCTAACATAAGCGATATTGGAGAGTACTCTTCATTCACCAGTGGATTTGAAGAAGAAGAAGAAGAATTTGCTGAGAGCAAACAGCATAATTACCATTCGTCAACAAATAATGAGTTTACATCGTTTGAAGGTGCTTCGAGAGATGCTGATAGTAGATATATACAATTATCTCCAAAAAATTTAAAGAATTTACAAAGACAATTATCAATGGAGAGTGAGTTTACATACGATGGAAGCAGTGAAGAGAATGAACTAGAAGCTGTGGATATGTATGTTGAAGATGTAAGGGAAGATATCGAAAAAAGAGAAGAACAAGCAAGTGGAGGAAATGTAGCTGGAGCGAGCAAAGTACTGGGACTGATATCTAAACGATTTGATGAACTTGAAATGATGATTAAAGCAAATCACGAAGAAGAATTACGTTTACTTAAAGAAGAAAATGATAGACTTAGATTTGAAATCATAAATCAAGAACAGACACAACAACAAGAACTACAACAACTACAGCAACAACCACACCAACTTCAACATCGACATCAACATCACCAACAACAGCAACAGCAGCAAGAACAACATAGAGAGGAAGTATTTGACGTTGACGATTTAACTCAAGATGAAGTTAGCCAAGTTCACGATTTCATTAGATGGAAAAGAACATCTCAATTGAAATTACAGAAAACCCCAGAGGCAAAATCAACTTCACCAACTTCTTATTTCAAGGACAGGATACTGCCGGTTTCACCATCATATTTTAAGGGTACAGTCAATCCAAATATTGATTTACCGGTTGAATACAGTAATATGGTTTTTGACGAAGAGAACAAGAAGTGGATAAACAATGAGGATGAGGCTAGAGGTAGTTTGGATTCAATTGAAGACCTAGTAGATGAAAAAGAGGAAAAGAATAAAAGTTCATTGAAACGTACTCCTGGGAGTGGTGGTAGATTAGAAGTTTCATTCCATTTACCAAATCTGACTATAAACTCAGATGATGATCACATTAATCAAAGGAATAATATTACTAGTGTTTCCCAATTACAAGATTCCACATTCAGTCAAACTAGAAAGCGTCTAGTTAACGTCATTACCGAAGAGGCACCAGATAGCTTAGATTGGAATGAAATTTATGACATTTCAATTTCTGGGAATGATTTACAAAACTTGAAAGATTTGGAAACTTTTTTACCAAATCTTAAATCTATAAATGTTTCCAACAACCAGTTGAAATACCTTGAAGGTATACCAAAAAAGTCACTTCTTTCCATGAACGCCTCTTTCAACAGACTTGATAATTTGAGTTCTTTCAAAAAGTTCCACGAATTACAGAGATTGAATGTTTCAAACAATTTCTTAACCTCGCTACACAACTTCATTGCTAACATCCACTTAACAGAGTTAAATGTAAGCAATAACAGACTTAGTAGCATTCGAGGCTTAGGAATGCTTACCAATTTGGTTAACATTGATTTATCGGGAAATCTGTTAGCAGGTACCATTGAATTCCCCAAGGGGTTAAGAAATTTACAGTCGATAAATGTATCCGAGAATAACAAATTAGAAGAGGTCAAAGGTATTGAAAATTTAGTAAGTCTTCGAGTATTGAACTTAAATGAAAATCCAGCATTGAGACTTATCTATTGTGATGGTCGCAACACCATGCTTAAGAAGCTTTGTGTTAAATCAGGGCAATTAAGAGGTATCCCATTATCAAGTTTCCCTAGCTTGAGAGTATTGAGAATTGATGGGAATCAAATTCAAAGTTTTAACGGCCAACTCAAGAAGTTAAGATATCTACAAGAAATAAGTTGTAAATCACAACCAGTTCAAAGTTCAGTTATTGATGAAATTTTTAAAGAGGCAATGCATGTTCAATCCTTGGATTTATCTGGTAATAACAACGTTGATTTTGCCAAATATAAAACGATGGAAAGCGTCAACGTACTTGTTCTTTCGGCAATGAATTTGAGTAAGTTACCTGAAAACTTTAGTGAAATTTTCCCCAATGTTAATGAATTAAATTTGAACTTCAATAAGTTAAGTGAGATATCTCAGTTATCAAACTTAAAGTATTTGAGGAAGTTATACATTATCAGCAATAACATCAATAAGATCCAACTGATTGTTGTTGGACTTTCGAGAGCTGTTAGACAATCTATTAGAGTTCTTGATCTCAGGTTAAATAGCGTTAATATCGATTTCTATCCATTTGTTTTCAATCAACAGGAATTAGAGTATAGTCAACATTTGAAGAAAACAGCGAATATTGATGTACTGCCAATCCAATTAGAAACATTAGATGATATTGAAAGTTTTGCAATCTTGTACAAGTCACTTAACCGGACGTACGATGAATGGGTTGAAAGGGATTCTCAATTCATTGAGAAATTGAAATCCAATCCAGTAGAGCAAGATAAGGCCCAACAACGGTTAACGTATGAAACCTTATTGGTGAACTTATTTATTAATTTAAGGAAACTAGATGGTAGTATTATTGGGGAGGAAAAAAGGGAAATGTTACAAAATAAGTTCAAAAGGAGTTAAAGAGCAGAACCATTCTAGTAGAATATATATAGAGATGTCGAGTGAAAGTAATATTATGATGATAACGAAACGAAAATGTAGACACAGTTGAAGTCATCATTATTAGTAGAATAGTTGGATGGGTGTGCTACTGCGGTGACTCTTCATCCCGACTCCTTGTTACGCAATGTACAACTGTGTTAGGTCCTATGTATATTACATCATGTATTTGGTGAATATATTTATGGGTGGATTACCAAGCCTGCATGTTTGTGTGTTACTTAACATTATTATTACGTATTAACCATGATTGAATATACCGTAATAGGAAGTATTCATACAGCTGAAACAATATCAGATAATGATAAATGTGTACATGAGAGGACAAGTGAAACATCAATATGTTATTATTTGATAAGATGCAGTTTCATATTCACTATTCACACAAATATCTCACCCATTATAATTATCATACGCGGAGGGGAAGATGAAACATCATGACCGTGTAATGTGATAACGGAGAACATAATAGATAAGGGGTTTCAGTATGGGTATTTTACCATCCCCGACTATATATAAATATCAACACATTTCCCGTCTAAAGGATAGAGATAGGTTTAATAGAACAACGAATTCTATAAGTACCAAAGTCATAATGTAAATTACCCCATCAACTAGCAAAACTTTATCACTCTTTGGGGCTCTAGCAGATAGTAAATTCAGGGAGTCGAATTGCTGCAATACTTGTTTGGTGTCTATCTCTTAGCGCGACATATAGATATGGTAATAGTTCCGCTCTGGCCAGATACAGCGGAATTATGATAATGATATCTCGCTTATATAAACACCAGGAGGAAAGATTCGTATCATCAATCTTCTTAAACATCTCCAGAGATAGCATGTTTTCCAGAAGGAAGTAAAATTATGATGATAACGAAACGAAAATATTGTAGACAATGAATGAAAGTACAGCTGAAGTCATCTTTACTAATAGTAGAATAGTTAGATGGGTGTGCTACTGAGGTGACTCTTCATCCCAACTCCTTGGGGCTCTAGCAGATAGTAAATCCGGGGCCAGTCGATTTACTGCAATAGTTGTTTGGTGTCTATCTCTTAGCGCGACATCTAGATATGTAATAATTCCGCTCTGGCCAGATACAGCGGAATTATGATAATGATATCTCGCTTATATAAACATCAGGAGGAAAGCTTCGTAGCATTAATCTTCTTTTACTTCTCCAGATATAGCATGTTTTCCAGAAGAGTGTTATTGCAGTGGCTCCCAGGGCCAGAGAGTGAACCCACCAGTACTTATGTTCTTAATTCGCCAGGTTCACACTTTGTTGACATTAGAATTCTTAATTCGAGTTATCCTATAGATAACGCAATCTCACAGAAGCTGTACGAAGAAGTGTTTGACTGGGTACTGGCAGGGAGAGAGGAGGAAGTTCTGGGAACTAACGAGATCAGATTTGTTCTTGATATTGACTCTCTTGAAGTAGATAAGGCTAAGAAGGAGAATAAGCCTCTTAGTGAGTGTCGGAAACCTACTGGCCTGGGATACTTTCACAGTATCCCAAACAGCGAAGACAGAAAGGAGACCGGGAATATGCTCAATACCGCCACGGGAAAGAAACAAGAGTACATTGAAGTCTGGAGGTCGCTTGATCCACTTGCACATACCCCCACCCACGAGGTTCGTGAGCCAAAGGGCTCTTTCACCACTCCACCACCGCTGTACGTTTTAACCACCGATCTGGATAAATTTGAGGGAAAGGTCGTCAGATTGGGCAACTGGATACAAGGATTGGTTTACGACAAGAAGAATCACGACTTTCATGTAGTTCGTTCTTGGTACGATGGATCTAAGTGGGATCATCAAATTAAGTACGGAGATATTGAATTATTCAACTTAAAATTTGATGGGAAGAAAGGTGATGAAATCAATGGCGGAGAAGTTAAATGGAAATGTATTGAATAGAAAAAGAAGAGAAAATTCCTTTACCCAGCTTTATATCTTATAGAATAATACATTCAAAGTAATCCCTTTTTTATCTTATTTAATTCAATTGATTTATCCTTCATCATTATTTCATTCTAAACCTCAATCTACACACAAGCTAGTATAGTTATAGTATAATTATAATTTTGACTATGGAGTGAAAAGTTTACTTCAAGGAAGTTGTTCTTACTGGATTGGTACCAGGGGAAGTACATCTTCCACTAAAATGTAAAAACAAGCTACTTATGACTTACGCTCCGCTAGGGCCCCTATCCGGGGAGGACGATTGCATCGAGTTTTGCTCCTCTACGAGGAGATTGTATTACTCCCAGTAGTGCTAGAAACTACGACCGAAGGGAGCTAAGCTCAACGCAGTTGTCCTCGCCGGATAGGCGCTAGCGGAGCGTCTTGCGACTATAGTTTAAGAAAAATATATATAGGTACCCGTTTCGCTAGGAGAACTTATAAATGGAAACAATTGGTTAATATGAATAGGTATAGAAAGGATTGTATATATGTATATATATATAATTATTGTGGCTGCAAAATATAGAGATGGCTGGCTCACTGGAAGTGCAAGTTAATCGTGCAACATCTTTCCCGATCGAGAAGTCGAACTTTTTGAGCGACCCGACAGCGAAAAAAAAACCGAACGGCACACGCCCCGTGAGAAATGCACTTTCAGTTTATTTTAGTTATCGGTAAAACGCCATTGACGTCTTATTTGATCCAATTGATTGTCCTATATTCAACATGTCAGGTGAAAGTTGGTATGTATAAGTTACGAGGAGCTGCCATGCAACATGTGCAGGGCTGAGGTGGGTGTTTATTTGCTCTTTTTTTTACTAGTTATTGTCAATTTCGATGTGTCGAAGTACTGGTTGGCGATCTTTTATTTAAGGATACTCGACAAACTAATCCGAAAGATCGGAGGGGAAGATAGATACAGAAAAGGTGTAATGGCGGTATGATGAGTGTTTTGGGTTACTCCTACGAGATTAATAAACGACTGGAGTTTTTAATTTGATATTTTGTCGTTTTTATTTGAAGTTTTCAGTTCCAGTATTTTCCTTGAATATCGGTTCATATATGCCTAGAAAATCTTCCTGCTACCGCTCCGCTAGGGCCCCTACCCGGGGAGGGCGATTGCATCGAGCTTTGCTCCTCTTCGAGGAGATCATATTACTCCTAGTGGGGCGACAGGATCAACAGTTAGGCGGATAGGCGGCAGCGTGTCGAATCGCAATAAACATGACATGCTTGAATTGCTTGCATGCTTGATTATTTGGCAAACAACAGTGCCAGTAATAGACACCAAAAAAAAAAAACGGTTGTACATTGAAATATTTACTAACATTCTTTTCTTTTAGGTTATTTATCTTTGCCGTAGTCGTCAATGCAGTAAATTTATTCTCACAAGTGTTTTTCACTATCATGTACTCCGATTTGGAGTGTGATTACATTAACCCAATTGAATTATGTAACAAATTGAACCCATGGTTTGTTCCAGAAGCTGGTTTACACGGTTTCATTACATTATTATTTTTAGTTAATGGTTACTGGTTCTCTTTCTTATTGAACTTACCATTATTTGCTTACAATGTAAACAAATATATCAACAAGAACCATATGTTAGATGCTACTGAAATCTTCAGAACTTTATCTAAGCACAAGAAGGAATCATTTATTAAATTAGGTTTCCACTTATTAATGTTCTTCTTCTACTTATACAGAATGATTATGGCTTTAGTCGCTGATGACCATTAAACCATCTAATCATTTAATCAACAAATCAACAAATCATCACCCATTCATCTCAAACAAACCTCGTTAAGTTCCAACTTAACAAATCTAACATTTTCCATCCGTATTCAAATTTATATTTATCTTAATAAATGACTGTAATTTTTATACTTTTACTGAATTTTTACAAGTGCATTGTATAATGTATAACCAGATAGGATGATGAAGGAGGGCTTCAAACATGTTCTCTGTTGCTGCTGCTTGTCGAATCAACTTGACTTTTCTAAATTTTGTAATAATTCGTTCACCATTTGTAATTTCGGATATATTCCATGGATTGGATTAACAATATCGTTAACTTCTGCTAGACTCATTTCAACCGAACTAACAAGATCAGTTTGAATGTTTTGATCCGATTTAAATGAATTGATTTTCCCTTGAAGCCTGTTTATATTTTCCAATTGACTCTTGGTTGACTGGAATTCATTTCTTAAATCATTCATTTCAGTACCGACTTCTGAATGTTTTGAACGAATTTCAAAAGTTTGTCGCCTAATCTCTTCCTTACGTTTTTGAATCGCAGCAATTTCAGCGGAAAGGTTTTCGATACTAGAGTTAGTGTCAAGAAGAGTATTTAAATGGTACATAATATGTGATCTGAAAACTTCATGAACTACTTCTTGATTAACTGCGTTTGGTTCACCAGGGAATTCTGCATCTGGTGGTTGGAAAGTCTTAATGAGGTGTTGAAGAACGTCAATTGGTGTTGGCTTAATCAAACCAGAGCGATTGTTTCCAGTCTCTATTCTATTAATATCAATGTAAAGTGGTTTTTGTCTTTCGCTTTGCTTTGTCTTAGTAAGAGGAATTGTATCTTGCAAACGGACTGAACGAGTGCTTCTAGATCGGGATCGAATAGTAATTTCTTCTTGAGGTTCTTCATTAGTTTCAATTGGTTTAGATGTTAATTTCCTTCTCGATGTAGATGTATCTTTGACAACCTCGCGCTCCACCGCCAAATTATCAACCTTCTTGGCTTTCTTTGGAGACTTAACAACAGCTTTAGACTTCGTAACTTTCAGTAATTTTTTAGTCGCCTTGGGTACACTCTTGGTGCTTGTTTCCTTGGATTTCAAAGGCTTTGCTACCTTTGTCTCAAATAACCGTTTTAAACTATTCGTCCTATTAGTCACATCAAGTATCCTCTTTGGTCTCCTTGGACTCTTAGTCGGTATTTCCTTTGCATAGTCTCCATCTGCATCACTGTCATCAAATGTAACATTCGGGCTGAAATCAACTCTTGGTTTGTTCTGTAATCTGGTAGACCTTCTACGGTTTGAATCAAAACTATCATCGACAGCTACACTAGCCTCCCCAATGCTTATATCGCCAATACTAACATCATCAGTTGGCTCATGTTTGATACTTGGGAGCGCCTGAGACACCACCCGCGAGCTGCTACCTCTCCTTCCTTTCGTACCTTTAGCTGGCTCTGTCCCGCTTGCCTCTTTTGGTTGAACGGAGCGACGAGTATTTCTGGTCTGAACAGACCGACGTCTTCGTACAGGATTCAGAATAACCTGTGGAGACGGTGGGGGTATAATGCTGCTTTGCTTTCTTAATCTTGGTAGCGTATCCATATCCTGATCATTAACCAAAGCTGAGTTCAACAGCTTCGGTTTGAACCCTTCGACCAGAAGTCGAGGTTTAGAAACTCTTTCAAAATTCAAAGGCTTAATATCAAAATTGTCAACATTTATCTTTCTATTACTATCATAATTGTTAGTACCAAATCATCCAAGTCTCCACATAATACTCTCAATTCCAGAGTAGAAAATTTCCCTATCTTTAATACATACGCTGCACCTCTTGTTCTGGATTCAACCTTTGCGGCCCTAGCAATATTCGGAGATACCATTATCTTTTTTTCGATCCTATTCCTTTAGATACTTTTTGTTTAATCTATATTATTGTTTTGAAACATATACAATATAAACATGTTGATAATCCTGCATATATACGCGTATCTTCATCAGATGTATTCATCTCTAGTGTACTACTAACTACACAAATATATTTATTCTAGAAGTGGGAATTTAATCGTGCGATGGTGAATAGACCCTTCCAATTACCTTAGAAGCACTACCGAAGGGAGTCATGCTCAACGCTGTTGTCCTAGCCGAATAGGCGCCAGCGGAGCGTCATATACTTAGAAGTTAATACCATACTACGTATGATTTCCCCTCCGCTAGGGCGCCTATCCGACAAAGACGATTGCATCGAGCTTTGCTCCTCTTCAAGGAGTTTCACTTTACTCATAGTAGATCTACAAAGGACGATTTAAGGTATTACTACATTTTACTACAATTATCTTGAAAAAGATGATGTCTCAATTGGGAAAATGAATGATATCTTCTTTCCACTTTGACTTTTTTGTTCTGTTTTTGGATGATAACTAATATATTAAATATCTATTGCTAGATGATATGTTACAAAGTTATTTATTGTTGGGAGAAGTGTTCTAATAAGATGTTTCTTTCTTCAGAATCAGCACCCCAGTTCTTGACAACAACACAAGAAGCACCAACAACCTTTCTGGCGTTACCTTCTCTGTCTAATTGACAAAGACCAGCCCATTCACCTAATAACTTGGCATCGGAGACCTTGATTAATGGGATTGGTTCTTCTGGTTCGTTACATAAAGCTTCAACCAACTTAATGATTGATTCTTCAGTGACGGAGTCACATAAGACACATAATTGAGCTTCACCCTTGGATAAAGCCTTAGAAGCTTCTCTTAAACCTCTGGCTAAACCATCGTGAACTAAAGAAGTTCTTAAGACAACCTTTAAGGCATCTTCAATGGAGATAGAACCAGCTTCAACTTGTTCAACAGCGACTTCTTCGACAATTTGTTGTTCTTCAACGTCAGACATTTTTGTTATGATTATTTAGACTTCTTCGACAGGAAATATATAACTGCTCAGTGCTAAGACTATATGGTAAGAAAAAGAGGAGAAACTGGGAGTACTGGTAGGAAAAGGAAAGGAGTATATGTGTTGAGATTTTCCACTCGGAGCCCACCATGGAGGGCCTTCGATGGTTAGATTGATGGGAGCCCGCGAAAATTTTTTTTACTAGTAGCTCTGAGGGCTGAGCCCTAGACCACGTGATGCCAACAGTAGGATACCACCAAAAATAATATTAATATGTAAATGGGAAAGTCAGTTGGAGGAGGAAGAAGAAAATGAAGAAGAAGAAAAAATATAAGAATAAGAAGAAAAAGAAATAAAGATGGTTAATCAGGTGAAGAGTTACTGGTAGGGTTTCAGAAGTCTGCTGTTGGTAAGCTTTGTGTCTGTGAAGTGGGTGCTTTTAGCGGTATAGCTGGTTTCCTGCATTCAATACCAGCATCTTCAGTTCTCTCTGGCTATTTTCATAGCCTCGACCGATATTGCTGGATGATTTCAAGCATTACCTGGCGCAAAAGCTTTTGGATGTGCTTGCGTTTGGTTCATTCCCTCCGTATAAGCAAGACTCCTCTACCTTATATAATCTCTCTTAGATCTATACTACTAGAGCTAAGCAGCAATTGATATGCAGGTTTACGAAATTCTGCATCATCGCTACCTCGCCAATACCCTTAAATGGCTGCAAATACAATTACCCGAATATCATTCAATAACATTATCTTAACTACCTTCAAGCCATGTTTGTCATCTGTAACTTACGACGGACACAATTAGGTACTTGCGCAAGCGTGAATCGAAGTTGATATAACTTGAATATCACAAATTTCTACAATCAAACCACATACATCTAAGAATCACCGATATCACATATTCATCGAAGACCTAGCGTTAACCTTGTCTCACTTCGCTCGTCCTTCTAGAACTACTGGGAGTAACGTAATACTCCGGAAAGAGGAGCAAAGCTCGATACAATTGTCCCCCCCCCCGGATAGAGGTCCTAGCGGAGCGGTACCAAAAAATGTTGATTAATTTGTAATTCTTCCAAGACGCTCCGCTGGCCCCTTTCCGGGGAGGACAACTATGTTGAGCTTTTCTCCCCTTGGTCGTTCTTCTATCTCTACTGCGAGTTATACGATCTCCTCATTAGGTAACCCTCGCTGAGCGGTGTAAGCATTCCCCCAAACCTGAGAAACACATTCGTATGGTTTTCAAATCTGTTTCTCCAAAGAAGGAAATGTATTTCCATATTATTATCTACATTATAGTGATTGAGAAATAAATTAATTGTTAGAGAATTGAATAAATACTAATATAGACAGGAGGAAGGCACCTATAGCTTAAGTTCAAAATGACTCTCGACATGTATTTACCGGCTTACCAAATTGAATTATTGAGCTTAGGTAATAAAAATGTCATATGACCGAAACTTTTTACTTTGATTTGATTTTTGTAATTTTCTGGGTTTTCTGGTGATTCTATTCTCTTATAGGGTTTGGTTTTCGTTAAATAGATTTCATTAAAATTAAAGAATACTTATAATTCCATTTCTTCTGCTCCAAATGGTTCATGATGATGGTGATCGTCATGATCATCTTCATCATCAGTATCGGCAATGGCACTATTACTGACACCACTATCCTTTGACGTAACAACATTGTTCCTACTGTATTGTTGTCTATCCTCGTCTTCGTCTTCATCTTCAAAGTCAATGTCAAAGAAATCTTCGTCGGTTCCGGTTATTCTAGCATAAATAGATTTGCAATCAGTTACAACACCATCGTAACTTAATTCGGAAGCAGGCATGTTTGTAAATATAATATCCAGTGAGGCTTCACATTCCTTCAAGGAAATGTTATTAGATTTATTTGGTTGAAGTACATTGGACAAATCTGGGTTGACTAAAGTTTCTTGAATGTATCCAATCTTACAAACAATTTCTAATTTTTCCTTTGGAACAAAATTTTGTAATGACTTGCCCAATTTAAAAAAATTAAGTAAAACTGGAGTACCTGCGGCATTCATGACAAAATCTTTATCTTCGATTGTATCACCAACAACATCTTCCAAATCGTTCTCCATCATTTCTCTTAATAATGAAGATTCCATCTTTTCGAAAGCAGCTTGTAAATCATCTTTGGCCTTAGGGATATTTTGTTCAGTGGTATGAGAATACCAGATGGATTGTCCTTCAGGGCAAACGCCGGATCTACCGTTTTGAATGATAACTTGAACTGCTTCTTTGTTTTCAGTTGGAAGTGAAAATGGAGGGAATACAACAATGGCCAGTGATTCGTGTTCTGACATCCATTCATTGCAGTCCTTCTTCACAATTGAGATTAGTCTCGTAATTGTGTAGACTGGTAAGTTCAGAATTTGTTGTTGGTATTCAGAATATAAAAATTTTGGAACTTGTGTTGGAGAAATGATAATTTTCTCGTTAATTTTGATTTTACTACCGTCGTTGAACTTAGCAATCTTCAGTTCTGGGTCAAAGTCTACAAGTGCAGTGTTTAACTTGTAAGTGGTACCAGCTACAGCAGCACTACGACAGAAACCCTGTGAGATTTCACCAGGTCCACCGTACTTCAGAACCATGACTGGGAAGTTCCCATAAACGTCAAATGAAGTAAGGAACCTTTTAATCTTCAAAAGCGCTTCTGGGGTATTTAATTTTGGTTTGTTGCAAAGACCAATTGAGAAAATGAGCTCAGTAATTTGTGGGGTGTCGAGTTTATAAGTCTTGCTTAAAAACTCTTCGATTGTGACATTAGCGTTCTCTTTCAAAACTTTGAGTTTGGATTCTTCATTGTTATCTTGTAGAACAAACTTCAAAAACTTCATCAAATATCTCTTGGTGTGTAAGCTCAAGGTTTGATCAGTGAAGATATCACCCTTTGTTGTCGCAGAGATATTTTTACTAAAGTTATCATTTTCAAAAACATGAAAGTTGGAGAGACTTTGGAATTCCAAGTACTTATAAACTCTTGATTTAACCAATAACAGCAACAAATCCAGCTTAGCAAACATCAATTTTGGAGAAAGGTCAATACCGTAATCCTTTGAATTAAACTTATTTGTTGTCTTACCACCTGGGATGTAAACTTGGGCATCCTTAAAGTGTCTAATTTTTCCGTGATTGACTTCCAGTGACCACTTCTTGATCTGGTCAATGGTCAATGTTGACAGGTGATCCCCGTAGTAGGTAGCATCATCCACGTGAAGTACATCAACACCTTGCCATGATAAGGCGGCAGCGATAATGGATTCAGTGAGCCCAGTACCCAAGATTAAAACATCTACGTGATCAAGCTTTAATGAGTTATCTTGAGGTTTTTCTAGGCCAGCTAAATGTGGGATAACTGATACTGAAGGTCTTCTTTCTGCCATAGATTGGCGTCTTTCAGGTTCCTTCATTTTTATTGAAGTATATGTATAGTTATCTTTTAAGATTCTTAATCTGTATAACTAATTTATAAGATATTACTCCACAGAGTTTATCAAATGTTTGAACAATACCAATGGTATGTGGCTCTTATCAGTCTATTGAGGTGTATGACCTTCGGGTTATGATCTTATCTCCGTTTACTCTACGATAGATACGACCTTGGTTATAAGAAGGTGTTTTAATTAAGTAATTTGGAGATTATAAATAAAAGAAAGAGTATTTAATTTAAATAAAAATGACATAAAATGGAGATTTTTCCTTTTAATTTTATCACCCACAGTTAAATAAAATAAAAATAAAGAAAAAAAAAAAAAAAAAAGAAAATGTAAAAAAAAAAATTTTTTTTTGCCAGCGACTAAAAGTTTTTGGTATACTTGAAGAAACTTCATTAAGCGGCCTAAGTAAAGCAATTAAATTATAACCCATTTAAGTAAATCATAGTCAGGTTCATAGCAGGATACAAGTCTGTAAGTAGAGCCTCCATTCTAAATTAGGGATCATACAAATATACTTACGTTCCACCTTATCTGTTTGAAGGGTCTTTTTAGTAAAAAACAAGTGCTGGCAAATCTAAAAAAAAAAAAAAAATTTTACATAAAAAAAAAAGTGAGAGAAAAAAATTTTGAATCAGAAGCTTATTCCATTTCTGCAACCCGTGGCTTTTAGTCACGGCTAAAAAAGGATGGGGCAAATCCAGGCCCTTCATACATCTAACTCCGATTCTCTCTTCTCCTTTAATTCTTCATTTTTAAGTATTTGAGGTTCCGTTCGTTTTCTCGGATTCTTTGTTAAAGTATTTTATTATCGGCGATTCTCCAGCTGCAATTTTCTTAGATTT
>JANIVZ010000111.1:0-34364 GCA_030578175.1 Dujonia santamariae | reverse complement strand
GTAGGCAAATTCTCTAACTAAAAACTTGTGAGGTAATGATGACAATAACCCAGCACCATCACCATCCTTTGCAAGGAATAAGCATTATTGATATATTCAAGTATACTATTGCCAACGACCAGTAGTCCACAGCCTTGAAATTTATTGCATTAATGTTAAGTTTTTGCTCTTGGTTCTGCTCGATTGTGAACAATTCGGGAGCCTTAAAAGATGGAGTCCCACAGTAGATATCCTTTGGAGTGAGATCTTGGCCCCAATCTGGATCATTCAAGTCCAAAGAGTAGCCAAAATCAGCTATTTTGATTAAACCAGTGTCGTCAATCAAAAAATTTTCTGGTTTGAGGTCACGGTGGACTATGTTCTTGCCGTGGAGATAGTTCACACCTTTCAATACCTGCTTGAAGATCGAGTCCTTGAGCGTGTTTGATAGAGTGATCTTGTTCTTACGTAGAGTGCTCAAGTAGTTTAATAAGTCTCCCCTGGGGTAGAACGGGAATATGACATACCATGATCCCTCCTGATCAACGCAGGACCCATCAATCTCGTGTTCCTGGATCAAATCGTAAACATGCACAATATTTTTATGGAGACACAGCTTTAAGATTTTGTATTCATTCCGTATGGCCAACTCATATGATGGCGATGAAGGTTTCCAGTATTTGAATACAACAGGCTCTTTCGTCTTGGTGAAACCTTTGTATATGATACCATTATTGCTCTCGAATATCTGTTTGTTAAGTTTTGTGTACGTGGTTGACCCATCCAGAGAGGTAAACGTCTTTGATGTAATGCTGTTGGTTGGTGAAGTTTTCGACGACATTGGAGTCGTCGCCATTTGTGGTGAAGCACAGTTGGATGAACTTGGGGTCTTTTCCAAATTCACCACTGATGTTGTAATGTTCAACGAAGATGACATAGGATAGTTGGAGGACGAAGTTGTTCCAGTCACTGCTGTTCTTCCAGGTTCTGTTCCAGGTTCTGCACCAGGTTCTGCACCAGGTTCTGGTCTATCTTCTGGTTTAGTCACTTGATCTTGATCTGCCACTGTGAGGTTTGTTGACAGATTCTTCGACATATCTGCCTTTTGTTGCTCCGATTGGTAAAGTGAATCTAATGTAGTTTTCTCCATCTGGACAGTAAGTTGCGGTACAGACTTCAACATAATGTCAAGCCATATACGAAAGAGTTACGTTACTGACTGACTGACAAGAAGAATTAAAAACAAAGCCTTTACGAGCTATTATATTTTTCACTTCACTTGAAGCAGGTTGCGAAGTCGATATATCCTCAGGCGTCCGACGAATATATACTGCTGTCTAGTGAAATGCGGTTTCCTTTAATCACCTTACGACCGATTAAATTGTATGCTAAAGAATGCGCACTAAATTGAAAATGGCCAGACCCGCTAAAACTATGATGGAAAGAACAAGCAAAGAGACACTCAAATAAGCACAGGAAGATAATAATAAGAAAAATTCGTTTCTAGCGTAGATGCGATAGATGCAACAGGGAGACTACTTCATATATACAAAAAAAAACTACTTGTTGTCTCCCAACCACCAAAAGGATATCAATTTAACTTTCCGTTCTCGTTTCTTTTTCAAGGCCCGCTAGTGACAATTTCTAGCCTGCCCCCACCCCCTAGCACACCCTAGCGCCCCGGCGCCCAGAGGTACCCGCGCGAATAGCGCCTCTATCCCCCGCCATTTTCCATTTTTGCGGAGATTATAGCTATTAAGGTAAAACCCTTCGATCAAAATACCAGTGCGATTCCATCGCTGTCATTATATAATGATTCCATTATGAAGCTCCCATTGTTATTGTTTTACAATAATACTCGTCCATTGTAGTGCAAGGGGCGAGCCTTTCCACTTTTTGCTGTTAATCTAGAGTTTGATCTCGTCATTCGTCCCCGCCGATGGTAGGCTTAACTTCGTAATCTCCGTCTCGCCAGGCCCAGGGCATGGCCAGGGCTAGGGCCAGGGCTCCCCTGCAACCCACATCAGCAATTCTCGGAGAAACCCAACCAAACCAAACCATTCCTGGCGCCATCAAAGAAGCTTTTTTATTTAAAAAGCATTCTAATCGAGTAGTATCCAATTCCCACATAAATTATTCAAAAGCTTCTATTATTCCACCACTATCCCAACTTCCCAATATCTTATCTTTCGTTCATTATCATCGGAATGTTTAAATATCAATTTTCACATTAATTAGCTTTGACCATGTGAGTAAAAGTCAAAAATATTCAAACTACGAGATATGATAACACCACCGTTAAATGAATGTGAAATAGCGTCAATTGAAGAATGATGGTCTCAATATATGACTCTCTGCTGGTGCGTACCCGGCGAAGGCAATTGCATTGAGCTCTGCTCCCTTCGGTCGTTCCATCTACATATACTCATTTTACCCATATAGTTCAGCAATTAGTACTACTTGGATGACTTTGATAACGTGTCATAGTTGATTTACACTGTAATCCACTACCTAAGAATACATTAACTACGTTCTAAATCATTTACTATGGAATATCTGTATTTTTATTATACGATGGAATTCTTCATCAGAGGGTCTCGAGCAAATAAATCTCCCTTTTTCATCGTTCTAGTTATATTGAAAGTAAAGAAACCTCCTCGAAGAGGAGCAGAGCTCGATGCAATCGTCCTCCCCGGGTAGGGGCCCTAGCGGAGCGGTAACTAGAGAGAAGAAGAATTCAACTATCAACTTAAGAGACTCCGCTGGCGCCTATCCGGCGAGGACGATTGCATCGAGCTTTGCTCCTCTTCGAGGAGATTCATATTAATGTTAATAAGGCTAAAAGAACAACCAATGAGTGACAAGCCCGATTCAATTGTTCTCCCCAAAATAGGAGAGCAATGGGTATGGAATTAGCTCTAAGAGTTTGATTTAAATTTGTAGGAAGAAGACTTAGGAATTCTTAAAGTAGAGTAGAAAGTAGTAGTAGGAGAAGTAGTAGTATAGGAAGAAATGGATGAGGTAGTAAGGAATTTTGCTGAGAAAGGAAGTAGTAAAGAGAAATTTATGGGATAATGAGGAAATTTGATAAACAAAAGTAAATGAATGATTCTCTTTTAACTATTATATAAGGAGGGTCATTTCTTGGCTTAGATATCGCGTGTATAATGACTTCTGTATTTGTATTTGTATGATGTAGGGGCCGAAATTTCCGCTATGAAAAAGACGTTATAAATTTTGAAAGACGCTAAAGTTAATAATAATAAACAGCGCATCGCGTTACGAGCTCATTCATAATTACCAAAAGAACATTAAAGACAAGGAGCTAATCGAGCCCGTCACTTCCTGCTTGAATTTGTGTTTGTATTTGTGTTTGCATAGGTTTTGGGAGGACGTAAGATGAACATTCTAAAGGAAGGAGTTCATACAGTTAAGGATGGTACCATTGGTCTTGGTCACACACTATCCGATGGGTATCACAATGCTACTTTGGCAAAGGATAAGTTATTCAGGTCCAAGCCGGTATTTGACGCTGATGATGAAATAATTGAGATCTTTGAAGCTGATATAAAGACTTCTCTGGCTGGTTTGAAGTACTTGTTGTCGCAGCTTAACCATCTTAATAGACAGTATTGGCCCAAGCTATTCAAGTCTAATCTGAGAATCATTGATACGTACATAAAGTTGATTGGGAAGAATTCATTGAATTTTAAAGATATTGATGTTTACTACGACGAGTTCACACACTGGCAGGCGGAGCAGATTACGCCCAAGGTTCATCCTAAGGAGCGTCAGTTCCTAATTGAAAGTGTGTGCCTTGAGTTGGGCAACTACTCGATAACGATGGAGCAACTCAGAACGACCATTTTGACGGAGTTGGAGCAATTCCAGTCGGATATAATCACGCCTAAGGTTAAAGCGATGATGAAGTATTTGAAGGAGATCCTCAAGCTTATCAAATTGAGGCTACGCAAAAAGATTGATCACGAGAAGATCCACAAGAAGATCTCTAAGTTGATGGCGAAGACGCTGCCCTTAGACGAGAAGGAGACAAAGGAATTGAACACATTGGACGTCCTGTTGAAGAAAGCTATGGGTAAGTACAACAAGGTTAATGATAAGCTAAAGCTGATCTTGCCACATGCAATGTCATTCTTGGAAGAATTTGTGGAGTTAATCACCAAACTTATCATTTGCAAGCAGGAGAGCGTTTACAAGTCAGTGCACGAAACAGTTGAGTATTACTCGAAGTTCCACGGATTTTTAGCACCTGGTGGGTACGATGAGGTTATTGAATCGTGGGAAGCAGCTATAGAACCCGTGAGGATTCAACTTGAATCTACTATTAATATTATCCACGATAAGAATCCTGAATTGCTTGATACTGAAATGGATGAGGAAGTGAAAAAGGATCTGAGATTGAGGAAGGCTATGAAAAAGGTTGGTCACTCGTTGGATACGAAAAATCCAGTGAAGCCTGTTGATTTGGAAGAGGGTGTGTTCAATGAACACCAGGTGGCTGATCCATTGACCAGTTACGAAAAATTCAAGAAAATGGAGATGAATCAACCAAAGTTATATAACCCGGGACCAATAAGCATTGATGATGTTATCGTGCCACATTCACTAGTTCCAAGAGGTGGAGACAAACCTTTACCGCCATCTCCTGAAAAGGGCGTCCCTCTTGCAACAATTCAATCCAATCCAAATTCAGCACCTCAAACACCTAAAATTTCGAGTGAGATGGCCGCAGGCACACCTGGCGTGCTCACAACTCCCGGTATGCAATCTATAGATTCAGCCTTGTCTACACCGGCTACTATATCGTCGGTTGCAGCCTTTGGTGGTCGTACACCAATTCCACCACCGCTACCACCTAGATCGCACCGTCCTCTTCCTAGCCTTGTACTCAACACGCCCAAATCATCAATACATACGCCTGTTTTCTCTCCTGTGTTTTCGCCACCTCCTCCAAGGACTCCACATGCAGAGATTGATTCCTCAGAGGATGATGTACTAGCCGATGACTACGATGACACGGCTTCGATATCACTGGCATCATCTATTCAGACTATATCTTCTATCTCGCTGACAATCATAGATAAGACCACAAACGAAGGTTTAGATAGAAACCTTGTTAAGATCTACAATTTGAGCAAAAACGCTATTCAAGAGTCACCACTCGTTCCGTACAGTACTCTTTACGATATTCAATCATCAAATCATAGAGATCCCATACTTTTTGATGAAACTACAAGTCTAAGCTACAAGATTTGGAAATTCAATAAATTTTTTGATGAATTGGAAAGTACAAGTCATACTACAAAGGATGCAATTGCTAAATTTGATTTCAAGGGTGATAAACCAGGTGATTTATCATTTAAAAAGGGTGAAAAATTAAAAATTATCTTCACATTTGTTGATGAACATGAGAATGAGAATTGGTTAGTTGGAATTAGTGATATTGATGGTTTAAAAAGAAAGGGATTTGTACCAAGTAATTATCTAGAATAAACCCGATTATTTGTCAAAACAGATTAAAAAAACAATTATACTTGATAGTTTACTTATTTATATATTTTATTAATCAAATATTTTTATTTATATATATATATATATCATTTCATTAGCACTTAATAGAGTATGCCAACACAAAATAGGGTCTTAACAGTGAATGGTTACCGATTGGAAGAAGCTCCGCTGGCGCCTATCCGGCGAGAACGATTGCATCTAGCTTTGCTCCTCTTCCAGAAGATGTTTCTTTTCTTGCAGCAGGGCTAATAGAAGGACCGAAGTGTGCCAAGCTCGGTACAATCGTCCTGTTAGGAAAATGGCCTTTGCCGAGCGTAGCTTCTTAAATTAAAAATCATAGGATTTGAAAAAATCTCCGAAAGGAAGACAGTACACTGTTACCTTTTACGGCAGTTGAAATGCTTACATCCTACATGGAAAAGTTCTACAATGTACCAGACCACTCTAAGGAATTTAACCTGCTTGTGTGTATGGGGTAGTGTTCTTAAGTAGAAGTCACGAGTATTATGATATTTAGTGAGTGCGCGTTACAAACAACAAATAAGACGCGTATATTAAAAACATTTATTGAGAAACAAAAGGAGAAGTGATTCTTATATAAGCTGCTTAGTTAAAGATTGATTAGGGATTATTTAAAATGACTGGGTTAAAGTTCAGTAAGCCGATCATTTCGTCGGTCAGCAATCCGATACCTACGAGAGAACTTCTCGTCAGACTTCAATCACTTCTGGATGAATTGTCTGCAGTAGATCAAGATGAAATCGACAAGTCCACTTTAAGTACGATAAAGAGTGATTTGGTTAATAAGAAATTAATAAAAAACTCGAACTTGGGTGTTCAGCTGCTTACATGCTGCTGTTTGGCTGACTTGTTGCGGATATACGCCCCTGATGCTCCGTTCACTGCCAATGAGTTATCCACCATCTTTAGGGTCATGTTCCAGCAGTTTAAAAAATTAAGTGACAGTGAGAATCCATACTTTCAGCAGCAATCATACTTACTCAAGAGACTTGCTGAGGTGCGGTCGATAGTGTTAGTCACAGACTTACCAGACAATGATGCCTTAGTTGATCAAATATTTGATATATTGTATGATGTCGCTGCGAGCAAGGGCTTCCCTACGAAGCTAGAGCCAATGGCTGGTGAAATCCTTAGTGAGATCATTCTGGAAGCAGACGTTATCTCTACCAGAGTTGTGAAGAAAATATTGAACAATTTGGCTAACGACGGTGGTGCCATATTGTCTATGGGGGGTAATATTTCTAACCCGGGTTCGGTGTTTTCTGTGATGATCTGTGAGACAAATGTTGACAAGATGTCGAGACAAATCGCCAAATTATTCTCTGAAATGCTTTATGACCAGACTAATGGTGATGTCGGCGGGGTTGGTGCTGATGATAATAAGCAGCATATTGGTGTGTTACTAGAAAATTTGAAAAAAATTCATAGATTGTCAATTCAGATTTGGAAGCATATTCCTGAGATGTTGAACTCGTTGATTGGGTTGATTGATGATGAGTTAAAGGCTGAAGACGAAAAAATCAGATCGTTGGCCACAGAAACTATTGGTAAGATGATTTGTTGTGAAAGTGGTAGTTCTGTTGTTAGCAGGACTAATTTCATAAGCACTCATAGGGACATATGGTTCAACTGGCTAAAGAAAACGTTAGATGCTTCACCTATGGTCAGATGTAAATGGGTTGAGCAAGTGAGCAGAATAATAGAGAGTAGCAAAGGAGATGATGGTGGTGAACTTGTCACAGAATTGGTTAAAGGACTTGTGAAATGTTTAATTGACTCGGATGAAAGAGTAAGATTTACAGCTTGTAAGGCTATTGATAAGATTCCACACACTATATTTATTGAAAAAGTCTGTAACGAAAACATATTAACTACACTTTTCCAATTATTAAGAGAGAAAAATCCTGAAATTCGGACCCAAGTGATGAAATTGTTGGGACAATTATTCAACAATAGTGTCAATGACGGTACTACTTATTCTTGTAGTGATTCCTCAGTGGCTTCATTGATTAATGATATTCCTAATCAAATTTTATCTCTTGTCTACATAAATGATAAGCAGATTACAAGTACAGTTGACGTATCACTTTTTGAACAATTACTACCACTTGAAGCCAACGATGTAAAGCGTGTTGATAGATTGTGTCACTTGTATTCCAACTTGGACAGTAAGAGTAAAAGTTCATTCCTTGCCATAAATAAAAGACAGCAACAAGTTTCTGGTGTTCTTGAAAAATATCTCGAAGTAGTTGACTCGATAACCAAAGCTAATAAGGATGATGACGACGAAGAAAAGGAGAATGTCACATCTTTGCTTGACAAGCTTGATAAGATCATTTCGTGGCTTGTTACTTCACTTCCAGAAGGATTAAATTCTCGACAATGTCTTGAAAGATTTTATAAGCTTGCAAATTTCAGATTATTCTATTTACTCAAGATCAGTATTTCGGTTGAGAGTGATTATTCTACCATAAAGAATTCAATGAAAGAATTATTATCCAAGTTAAATAATCCAAAAACTTTGAAGTTGGATGATGATAAGACCAATATCTCAACGACCGATATGGTATCCAATATGAAGTTGTTAATGTATAGATCCAACTTAATCATTTTCAACAAGAGCAATGTTACTGAGCTCATAAGCTATTCAAAGAAAAGCGACCATCAATGGAACAAAGTTGCGAAGGATATCTTAGAAAGCATTTCTACAGTGGTGCCTGAAGTTTTTAAATCCCATGTTAAGGGATTATCTGAAATTGTGGGATCTGGGGGTGAACAAGGCGAAGGACTTAAGACCTTATATCATTTTATAAAGGCATTCCCTGATCTTTTCCCCACTTCTCCTGAATTTATTGAATCTTTAAAATCATTTGCTATTAATGGTACACCAACTGAAGCAAAATACTCTGTCAAGATCATAGGTTTTAGCAAACGAAAAGAAATTTACTGTTCCAGTATTTTCAATTCAATATATCCATTGAAAATTGAAGGTAACGAAGATAAATTTGTCACACATTTATCATCGATTGCAGAACTCTTTTTATGTGATCCTATGAGTGTAGAAGACAAGGCTGGTGATATTACAAGTTTTTTGATTAAAGAGGTGTTATTAAAGAATAGAGTACTTCAACTGGAAATCACTTCCGACTGGATTTCAAATGTAGATGACTCGCCATGTCTTAATGAAAAGATCCTTTCCTTGAGAATTTTTGTGAATAGATTGAAAGTCTGCCCGCCTGAAAATGTAACCCCTGTTTCCCAACCAGTGTTCAAACTTTTGGTTTCGCTTATAGGTAATGGTGGGGAGATTATTAGCGACGGTACTACTCCAGGAAGTTACCAATGTCAATTAAGGCTTTGGGCTGGATACTACATCCTTAAATTGGCGAAGATCCCAATTTTCGATGAAATGTTGACCCAGTCAACAATAAATCGTTTAGTCTTCTTGTTACAAGATCTGGAAGAAAATGTCAGAAGGAAGTTCTTGGAAAAATTACAAAAGTATTTAACTTTTGACTCAATATCTGAAAAATTCTTACCGTTAATTTTCTTTATGGGTCATGAACCGAATGAAGAAATTAAATTAATTGCTGATACTGCTATCAAATCTATGTACAAGAGACAACCTCTGGGTAATGGCAATGTAAAATTTGAAAACTCCTTGCTGAGATTGATTCACATGGTGAGCCACCAGCAAGAATTTATTCAACTCAATGCTAAACTGGGCTCAGATGATAAAATGAAGGCATTTACCTATGCTCTGGAGTATTTCATATTTTACTTGGGTTGTATAGCCAAGGCAGAAAATGTTTCGCTTTTGTACTACTTAGCTAGTAGAGTTAAACAATATAGAGATGCTACTATTGAAGATGAAAATCTATATGACCAAACCCCATTACCACAAGAGATAACCAACATATATTCTATTGCAGAATTGGTACAATTGATTATCAAGGAACTTTGTGAATTGAGAAATTGGTCAATGCAAACTTGGCCTGGTAAAATTAAGTTGTCTCTGGATCTTTTCTCTCCAATGAAAAGTACTCTGGAGGCACAATCAATTGTTACCAAGGTATACATTCCAGACGAATTAATTCTGAAGTTAAAGGCATTGTTCAAATATAAATTGAATGTCTCAAAGAAAAAGAAAAGTGGGACAAAGACAACAACTGCCGTTAATGCTGCTGCTTCTTCCTCAAATGCTCCTGCCAGTCTGGTTGCAACTGTTAAGCATGCAACTAAAAAGAGACTGGGTGCAGGATCACTGTCTTCTGTGAAAAGAATCAAGTCAAAGACAACCAAGGAAGCTACTGGACCAGTAAGAAAGAGTAGTAGGACTACAAGGAAGGTACAATACACCGAGGGGGACTCTGACTCCAGTGAAGATAACGAAAGCGGAGAAGAAGATGAAGATATGGCCCAAGATAATAGCAGTGATTTCTAGATTTAGAGTCAGAATACGAAACCCAGTGAGATTGACTGGGGATTGAGATTGACCCTGGCATAACCAAAGGAAATTTGTTGATGCTGGAAGAACATCATTGTCGTTGTCGTCCAATGGAGGAAGATGGATAGGATTGATAGGAGGAAGTGGAGAATATATTAACTGGATAATCTCATCACACATCCTGTACATTAGCTATAAAAAAAGTATAAAGAGAAAAAGTTTAAAGTTGGAGAACACAATTTTCTGTCTATATAATTCTATATAATACAAAGTATATAAACATACATATAATATGTCTAGCACTACCAAAGGTAAGTGAACACTGTTCTTTTTAATTGCTATTTTTTTGGCTTCTTCTACTAACACTGCTAGCTCCAACTGTCGATTACTCAATCGCTAACTCAGACGTTATTGCCAAATATAAGACTGCAGGTGAAATCGCTGGCAGAGTCTTAGAGCAAGTCAAGGTCTTATGTATTGCTAATGCTGAAACTTTCGATATCTGTCAAAAGGGTGACGAGTTATTAACTGAAGAATTATCTAAGATTTACAACTCCAAGAAGACTTCTAAGATTCCAAAGGGTATTGCTTTCCCAACCACCATCTCTCCAAATCACATTCCAGCACACTTATCTCCAGTTAGCAAGGAAGATGAAGCCAACATCACCTTAAAGGAAGGTGACGTTGTCAAGATTGTTCTTGGTGCTCAAATTGACGGTTTCCCATCCATCATTGGTGAAACTATTGTTGTTGGTGCCACTGAAGCTGCACCAGTTACTGGTCAAAAGGCTGATTTAGTTGTAGGTGCTTGGAAGGCATCTGAAGCTGCCATCAGAACTTTCACCACCAAGAACAGAAACTGGGATGTTACCAACATCGTTGACCAAGTTGCTAAGTCTTACGGCTGTACCCCAGTCGAAAGTATGTTAACCCACAACCAAGAACGTAATGTCATGTACGGTCCAAAGGAAGTTATCTTAAACCCATCCAAGGAAAACAAGAACCAAGTTGATACTTTCAAGTTTGAAGAAAACGAAGTTTACGGTTTAGATGTTTTAATTTCCACCTCTGCTGACGGTAAGGTTAAGGAATCTACTTATAAGACTTCTTTATACAAGATCACTGGTAACTCATACGCCTTAAAGATGAAGTCGTCTCACGCCGTATTAGGTGAATTCAAGGAAAAATGTGGTGGTCCATTCCCATACAACATCAAGAACTTAGAAGATGCTAGAAAGGCTAGAATGGGTCTTATTGAATGTTGTAACCATCAAGTCATGCTTGACTACAAGGTCATGACCGAAAAGGAAGGTGAATTCATTGCTCAATTCTACACCACCTTTGCCATCACCAAGAACGGTATCGTTAAGTTTACCTCTCCAAGTTTCAACAACTCCTTATACACCAGTGACAAGCAAGTTGATGAAGAAATCAGTAAACTTTTAGAAACTTCATTAAAGGTTCAAAAGAAGAAGAAGAAGGTTGAAGCCAAGTAAATGACAATATCAAGAAGTAAAAGTTTTACCTAGACAATAAAGGACGAAATAAATGAAAAAAAAATAGACATAGAAAGAATGTAGAAAGCTCATAGATTCGTCAGAAGGCACTTGGTTAGAAAGCTTATCAAAATGGGATATCTCCTCTAAAAACAAGATCAATTACTCTCCCCAAAAACGTATCCTTGAATGTTAGTGGATGGAGTAACAGATTTTCTTACAATCAAGACGCTCCGCTGGCGCCTATCCGGCGGGGAAGATTGCATCGAGCTTTGCTCCTCTTTGAGGAGATCTCACTACTCCCAGAAGGGCTATATGAACGACCGAAGGGAGCCTAGCTTGACGCAATCGTCCTTCCGGATAGGGGCCCTAGCGGAGCGGTACCCACCAAGAACACAAACTGTAAAATTCATCGCTGTTGCCTATCTCCCTTGCAGAGCGTACTTACCACTCTTTCGTAACAGTAACCAACAACATACTAACAAGATTTCTTGTACGACAATTTCGTTTTCTACTATCTTGAAAAAAGGTAAGGTCTAACAGACATTAGTTTTATGGATTTCGCACCCAAAGAGAAGGTGGGGAGGAGAAGACGATAGAGTACATAGGATTTTTCATAGTGTAAACGTTGTATTAAAATTAGTTAATGGGTAATTTTGATAATAATAATACGAATTTGAATGAATTATATACTATTTTGGAAAATATATTGATAACTCTCTTGGCCGTAGCTTATGACAGAGATCCAGTACATGGAAACTTGGATGGCCGAAAAAATCGCGTTCATATGGAAATTCGGGAATTTGTATATATTTTTTTCTCTTTTAACATAAACGTTGAATTCCGTGGACTTTAACTTGGTATCTATATCGTGACGATGCCAGGAAGTTCGCTGCTGCTTATAATGAATGGTGGGGGTGAAGATAGCAAGGACATATCGTCTTCGCCGCCTGTTTCGCTGGGCTCAACGACAAATCGTGGCTCGAGGCCCTTGAGGCAAGCGAGAAGTAAAGGTTTACAGTCGCTCGCTGAGCCTATGATGTTTGATGCTATATATTCTGAAGCTGATACGAAGACAAAACAGATACATACAGGTAGAGGAGCTAAGGGTGTCAAAGGGGCAAGTGCTGCCAATGGTCTTTCTTTGCCTGGTACCCGTGCTGCTGCTCATGATCATGCTGATGCTCATGCTCATGCTCATGCTGATGCTGATGCTGATGCTACTAGTGGTCACACTCGGTTGTACAATGACCTTTCAAATAAATCAAGTGACAAAGAGATTGGAGAAGCAGAATTTACTGAACCTGAAATTGCTACACCTCAGCCAATATATACCGGGTTGCCCTTAGAGGCGTACCCAACGGCGAAGATAAAAAAGGATTCGTTATGGAGTGTAGCTAAGAAGACTAAGAAGACCAAAGCTCCCACTAACATTATCAACATCGATTCTGAAATGGAGATTGAAAATCTGCCCAGTCCACCAGCAGATGAAGAGCTTTCAAGAAAGTTAGCTGAAGATAAATATGAGAAACAGCTTCAGCTGGCCAAGTCACAATCTGATATACTTACCATTTCAAGTTCTATTAGACTTGAAAAGGGACGAAAAAACCCTTCGACAACTGAAGGAAACTTTTTAAGAAAGAAAAGAGGTGTACGAACGGGCACCAGTGAAAACGGGGACAAGCCACAAATAGCGTACACTAAAGTCTTAAAGCCAAAATCAGCAGGGGATGATGAACCGAGAGTAAAGAGAATTAAAGTGATTTCTCCAAAGAAACCTGCTTCTACAAACTTATCAACAGTTTCTTCGATGGCGCCCCCATCATTCTCCTTACCAGCGCTAACTGCACCCACGTCCTCGTCAGCAATGTCTACAAAGAACAATAGTTCTAGAAATACACCAATAATATCTGAAGATGATAATTCCAAAGATAACGATGATTATTGTTTCACGTGTGGCGGACCAGGGATATTTATTTGTTGTGAAACATGTCCAAAATCTTTCCATTTTACATGCTGTGATCCACCGTTGGAAGAATGTCCTGATGATACATGGAATTGTCTTGAGTGTAGGTGGAAAGAGAATAATTACAATAAAAAGGTTAAAAAAACCGAGAAATCGGCGACATTATTTGGTCAATTGATAAATCAGCTAGAATCTAGAAATCCTAAAGAATATTTATTACCTAGCGGAATACGAAATGAAACATTTATCGGAATTGGTACAGGAGTCAATGGACATTATGAGGATGATAATGATAAGCCAGAGTTGACTCAAAGACAAAAGCAACAGTTGAGCAATCAAATCCAAGGTTTCAACTATGATCGAGATCTTGAAATTGATTCATTATATGATAAAATTGGTAGGCCGCATTTGTGTCACCGTTGTGCAGAGTCGGGATTAAATGGTAGGATACTAGCCCACTGTGATTACTGTTCGTTGTGCTGGCATTTAGATTGCTTAGATCCGCCATTAGTTACTCCAAAGACAATTGGAAGCAAATGGAAGTGTCCTAATCATATTGATGATTTATTAATGATGGGATTACAGTCTAAATGTCGACAATTTTTAAATACTCAAGTATTGGATGTATCCTTACAGAACCATTTCTTAAAAATTGCCAATGCCAACAACTTTATAATAAAACAATCAGATCAGCCTTTACTCAAAGACGATAAGGAGGTCTCGTTGGATGAATATATGCAATATGAGCAGGAAATATTCAAACCAAAGGATAATCCTGATTCTAATCGAAATTCTGGGGAGTTTTCCGATAATTCAGTTGCACTCCCAGATTTTTTTAAAGTGCAAAGCACTTCAACTGGAGTATCTGCTACTCCAAATCCAAGGCTTAAAAAAATACTCAGTAATACCTCAGGGGCTATAATTTACAGGGTGCCAGAGGAACTGATCGTTTTGGATTTCATTCAAACTGCTAGGCGAAAAAGGAGTATCAAGGGTGAAATACTTGAAAATCTTGAAGAGTACGAAATTAACAGCAGATTAGAAAATCCTGAAGAACGTATGATCATCGATGGCTTGACAGGTGTTAGTAAGGAAATAATAAATGGTGGAAGTAAAGTGAAATTAGATTTTAATGAACTTCTTAGAGTTGCATTAAATGAAAATATTAAACTTGAAGTGGAAGATGACATAAAAGTAAAAACTGACGAAATGGAAGAATTGCGTATGATAAAGAAATTAATGGAGATAAAAGGCAAGGATTCTATGATTGAATTCCTCAAAGAATAAAGAGGGAAATATGTTTAGTAAGATATGTCAAACTTTAATCTATTCAACCAATCTACAATCAAATTGTTCTTGGATAAAAAGGGCAATCAAAGTTTAGTAGTACATACTTATAGATGGGAAATATAAATAACGGTTAAAGTACCAAGTGTAGCACGGTAGTTTAAATTTTATAAATGAAGTAGGATTTTAAAGTTTTGAAAATTCTTTAATGATGATTCATTAATCTTCAAGTTTTCCAATTATATTTTGAATAGGGAGCCTACATGATTTTCGAGATCTACGTTGCAATAGTTCTAATATAATTTTTTATTATGATAACGCAACTAAGCGCTCTATATACAGTTGTGAGTTTATACAAGGGGTACATTCACCCGTAAGGGTGCCAACTCGATGAGAGTGTCTTTCAAAAATGATCTAATTTTGAGTGGGGGTGAGGGACTAGCTGCCCTGTGTTTGAATGAAGGAGGACATGATCTCGTTTGCCTATTGCCATGCAGAATCCTTTGCTTTTTTGAGCGTGATCTTTGGGATATCTTCGGCGGCGACTGGAGTTGCCTCAGTCTTGCTCAAGACGTCTTTAAGAATTTCCAGTTCGCTCTTGAAGCTGCAGTCCAATTGGACCTTATTGTTTTCAGCATCGTACAAATCGATTCTAACCGGAACCTTGACGGCATCGGCCTTGTTTTCCACAGTGATTCTCTTCATAATGAACTGGAAATCATCGTTGTGGAACTTTAAAGTTGGTAAGTGCTGTCTCCAAAACTGCTTTAAACCAACGGATGCCTTTTGTGGTGTTTGATTTATCAAAAAAATTTCCATCTTGTTATACTTTGGGCCAAATTTGAACGCAGTCTTTGGAGTACCTGCTATAAAATTTAAACGAGCTACTTGCTTAGGAATAACACCTCCTTGGAGGTTTCTGTACATGATCGGTCTCATCTCTGTTTCTCCTTTATTACCCTTGGTCTTCTTACCTCTTCTTCTTCACTATATATTTTTTTTTACCAATTTTTCATGGGTGGTCAATATACACTATGTTGAAAATTTTTATATGCAGATTGGCTATATGCAGATGATGAAAATTATTTTGGTTATAGTACAACATTTTGCAGCCAAATTGGAATTGTAAAGTCAATATTAACAAGCAAGAAAGAGTCCATAATGTTTGTGGCAAGTGGTAAATTTTTGAGAGAGTTGTCTTTTTATGGCATTACTTGTCTGTTCTTTTTTTGGAAAGATTTTAGACATTTGAGGTGCCGCTTTTGGGCCCGGCCCCTGTCCGGGGAGGACCATTGCATCGAGCTTAGCTCCTCTTCAAGGAGATCTTAATCAGTAGGCTAGAAGTACAAACAAAGGGGGCGAGTTTTACTCATTTGTCATTTCTGATAGGCACCAGCCGAGTTTAGTTAGAACATCTTGGAATACAAAAGGACTACCCTACTTTAAAGGACTAAAATATTTATAATCTAATGTTTTCAAAACTGTGAAGTATGAGTTCTTTATTGAGAAATGAAAGGTACTATAGACGATATTATAAACTATGATTACCTTTCACTGCACTATTGTTCGCAAGGATCCCCAAAAGTAGTACTTTAAACTTGTACGTGAGTGAGTTGAAATACTATATTTTGTTCAATTTCTGTTTTTTCTTAAATAAAGTTTGTATATCATATTTAAAGCCAAAACAGACACTCCATTTTTCCCTGGAGTGTTCAATCCAACCGTCATACTCTCACGTTCTGATACTTTTTACCTCTATTTTTATAAAATAACTATGAATGTATGGTTATCTCTCTGTATTCAATCGATGTGGATTTTGTGATACATATATATGTGTATCACGTGACTAAAACATCCAGCATACTTATACTTACATGGCAAGTGACACTGGGAAAACCCAACCCCTTTGGTACTAGACATACAAATATGTTAGGTTTATGACAAGAATAGTAACTACTGAACTCCTGAGTAGAGGTATGATAAGATTTCACCTTTCCTACATACGCGAGACGCTCCGCGTCTCGCGTATGTAGGAAAGGACGAATGCATCGAGCTTTGCTCCTCTTCGGGAAGATCTCACTACTCCCAACAGGGCTCAATAAGACGACCGAAAGGAGCCAAGCTCGATGCAATCGCCCTCAGCGGGTAGGGGCCATAGCGGCAGCAGTACCCATCAAGAAGACGTACTGTAAGACTCATCTCTGAAGCCTATTTGGAATACTACCTACATGGCAAACGGACGGTTTGCTTGGACTCTGCCATCTTTCTAACCCCATCTTCTATCAAGTCAGCACAGCAAATTCATCAACAAGTATTGGATCCAAGGCCCCTGATATATATATGTTATATTATGTATTGTTAAAATACTTTTGGAATATAGGTATTACTATCAATAAAAATACTACCTGCAGTACCAAGTTATGACTGATTGAACATCGCGGTTAAATTACTCATTTCGTCGAATGAAAAATCGATATATAGATTGGTGCTCTTAAGTTAATCACTCAAACTAAAAATCACTCAAAGAAGATTTGCCTTGTATATAAACAGGTAAAGAATTCCATATTTCCGTGAACTTGACGAATTAATTTATCAATTTAATTTTAAAAATGATTCTGTCTATTCGTTATACTTCTACGAAGGCAGCTAGATATGTTCCAACTTCTGGGGTGTACCCAAAGGGATTCAAAGTTGGTGGTATTCATTGTGGGGTGAAGAAAGACGGGAAGTCTCCAGATCTTGCTATGCTTGTCAACACACACGGCTCGGCCAACGCGGCAGCTGTTTTCACCAAGAATAAATTCAAGGCTGCTCCAGTGCAAGTGTCAAAGAAAATCTTAGACTCGACTAACGGCCAAAACATAAATTCGTTAATTGTCAATAGTGGTAACGCCAACGCCGTTACCGGGTCTAAGGGTATAGAAGATGCGCAGGCCATGGTAAGTGCTACCGACAGCGCTGTTATTGGCATCACCAAGTCCTCTTCCTCGAGTCCTTCTTCGTTGGTTATGTCAACTGGTGTTATTGGTAACTTGTTGCCAATGGAGAAAATCTTATCTGGGATTCCAAAATTGGCTGAAACAAGTCTTGGTGATGACCATGACCACTGGCTAGAATGTGCAAAGGCTATTTGCACCACAGACACATTCCCAAAGTTGGTGTCTAAGAAGATAGAGGTTGATGGTGTTGAGTATACTATTGCTGGGTTAGCGAAGGGGGCTGGGATGATTTGCCCAAACATGGCTACATTGTTAGGGTTCTTTGCAACAGATGCACCAATCTCAAACGAGGCTCTTAAGTCTATTCTAGACCACTCGATCGAGAAATCGTTCAACAGTATTTCTGTCGACGGTGACATGTCCACCAATGACACTATTATTGCTATCGCCAACGGAGCAGCTGGTGGTTCCGAGATCAACTTATCTGCAGCCAGCAAGGATAAATTTGAAAAGATCCAACATGAAATTACCCAATTTGCCCAACAATTAGCTCAATTGGTAGTTAGAGATGGTGAAGGTGCCACAAAATTCATTACTATTCACGTTAAAGACGCTTTATCTTACAGTGACGCCAAAACTATTGCGAGAACAATTGCCAACTCTTCATTAGTGAAAACTGCAATGTACGGTAAGGACGCCAACTGGGGTAGAATCTTATGTTCCATTGGTTATTCTGATGTTGAATCTCCAGAATTACTGGTTATCCCAGCTAAGACTACTGTTTCCTTTATCCCTGCTGATGGATCAGAAAAACTTGATTTATTAGTAAATGGTGAACCACAACAAGTTGATGAAGTACGTGCTTCAGAAATCTTAGAGTTTGAAGATTTAAATATAGAAATTAACCTTGGAACTGGAGGTGGCAAGGAATGTGAATTCTGGACTTGTGATTTAACTCATGAATATATCACGATCAATGGGGATTATAGAAGTTAATTCAAGTTGATTATAAATAAAATAGGAAAAATTTTTTTCTTTTGCAACACAATACCTAAGTATCTTTGTAAGAACAATTTTTCATCAATGTCTCAATAATTCCTCTTTCCACTAGTTGATCTCTTCTGAAGTTGACACAATTCACTTGCTCTTTATGTTTTACCACTATGTCTTTCATCAGGCGCTCACAAAGAATTTAGTCTCTTGTGTTGAATACTTCCCATATCTGTACCGCTCCGCTAGGGCCCCTATCCGGGGAGGACGATTTCATCGAGCTGTATTTCCCTTCAGGAAATTTCTGCCAATTGGGTTGTATATACTAATCCGAAGGGACACAAGCGCAACGCAGTTGTCATCGCTGGATAGGCGACAGCGGAGTTTCTCGAGTCTAAAAGTGAAATCTATTCAACTCATTCTCTAATATAAACATCGAAGTTGTGATCATTTCGAATATTGATCCAAATTAGAGAAGTAGAGGAACAAGTTAAGCTTAAGCGAAATTTTTCGTCAGCCGTGCGGCGTAACATATTCGTATCAAATCATTACTTTGTACTACTACTACTTACAACCTCATCGAGGGAAAGTGAGACGTAGTGGAACAGAATGAGAGACAGATCGTTGAAGGACATAAGAATGGTATGGAAAATGTGGATATCTTGGAAGCGCAGTTTAATTAATAATGGGACAATGATTTGGAGGAGGAAATGACGTCAGACAAGACAGGTGAAACAAGTTGTAGCTTAAATAAAAAAAAAAAAACGCTTCAAACCACAGCATTGTGAGAAACAACAAACCATTAAGAGTATAAACAATGGATTATATGAGCTCTATTCCCGATCAAGGCAAAATGCAAGTCACCATCTTCTCGTCATTGGTATGGTATACCATGCAACAGACGGTGTGAACGTAGAAGTGTACATACAAGATAGTGATTACACAGCAGCGTCAATGCAGATGTAACACCTCAGTGTGATTTCATGTGTGTTTTTAATTTTGAGCAAAGTATTATAAACACAACAGATAAACAGTTTGGGCCAACACCCCCCTTACATATTTCCCCTGGTTATCTGAATAACAAAACGTCGCTCCCCTGTGTAGCTCTATTGTTCTGCTCATTGTGCTGTCGTGGGCGCGAATGTTGTATTTACGTATAACACAGTTGTGGTATTGTCAGTATGCACTAGCAGCGGCTCAGACGCTGTATCGAGGAATACTCGTTTCACAATGCAGGGGTATCTATGCACCATGATTTAAACATTGTATAACATTCCCGACTAAAAACAGGAACAGAAGAGTATTTATTACACCACGGCGGCCCATATTTTTCGTATCCAAGTATTTAAAAGGTAGCACTTAATCGTGAATCTAAATTTTCAACGTATTGGAGATTCTTAGTATTCTTATTCCTCGTTTCATTAAATTACATACAAAATGGCTGAACTTTTAGTTGACACATCGGCTCTTTCATCAATTGCAGCAGCTTCTGCAACTCACACCTTGGCTGCTATCCTGATTGTCACTTCTATAACAGCATCTCCTACAACTAACTCAAAGTTTGCAGTCATCTCAGACACAGCCGTTGAAAGTAACGCAAGTCCCGCTTATCTTTCATTCCAAGACGGTTCAGGTGTTCAAACCATTCAATTACAAACTGCTTCACAATCATCACTTTCATCTTCTTCAAACCCACAATCTAAGTCCACGAACAGTGCAAGTACAAGCGCGCCAGGGAAATTCAAGTACGGATTACTCATTGCTACGATAATGTCAGTATCTTTAATTGCTTCTATTTAAGCTTGAATCTTAATTAATACCCAGTATACCCACACATATTCATCTTCCCTGCTAAAAGGGGCCATAGCGGGGCAATTAATAATAACTCACACTGGTTATGTTTCTAGCTATACAGTCAGATTTTCTTCCAACTAAGATCTCGATTCAATCGCCATTATGCTCTGGAGCATACACCATAGAAAAAGTCGCTAATTTAGTCGGTTGAAAAAACGTACCATTATCTGCCCACAAAAATGAAATAAAATTCTTTGCGTAATGTTTCCGTAATAGATTTTATAAAATAATGAAAGATTTAAAGTATTTACAACCATGTAGTGTTAGTTTTTCGTCGGCTAAATGTGGTAATTTTCCTGTCAAACCACACAAAATATTATCGTCTAATTCTATATATTTTTTTTTCATAAAATATAAAATATTTATCGTCTCTTCTTAGAGAGAGTGTAAATGTGTAACTAATCCTCTTTCAGAATTACTTATATTTCTTTTCTTTTCTTTTCTTTTTCCTTATCCACAATCGAATATTATGACTAAAGCACATTTACAAGCCGCCATACTTCAGCTTTCATTGAAAAATCTCCGATTTCCTTTTCGGATACATAACACATCTTCCCCTTTTGGTTAGTGTCCTTTTGGTTAGTGTCTTGTTGTTAACCAACTTTCAAATTCTATATCTACTAGGACTGATTCAGTTACACTTTTCTTTTTCTTTCTAGCATTTATGATTCATACTCTTTATAAATTTCTTGCCAATCTTTAAAAAATGCACTAAATGTATCAATACCAATACCAACTTCTTTATAACCAAACATGGCTCTAATACTATGCATTGATAATTGAGATAACCCAACATCAATTGTTCTTGAACCTGTATGAGTTGAAATCATTGGACCAATAGTTCCACCACTTGGTTCACCATTTTTAATGTGGAAAGTTTGTAATTTCAAATCGTTTCTATTGGCAATTCTTGTCATAACATCAAATCCAGTAGAATCAGTCATATTTTTCATATTTGAGTTCATCTTAAGTGTAAGACCGGTGTTTGGTAATGGGGCATGATTCTTAAGGTAATTTGATGCGAAATTTGGGTTTAAAGCATGTGTTACATCAGCTGAAAGAATTAATGAGTTGGCAAATGCAACTGATCTGGCAGCAATTGGAGATGAGATTCCCTTTGCTGAGATTACTTTATCGACAATGGCGTTCATGAATTGCCCATTGACACCAGTTCTAGTTTCTGATCCTATTTCTTCATTGTCTACTAAATTAACCAATTGGAAGCCATCGTACGAAGAGAGGTCTATCGTTTTACTGATATTGATAAGCGCATAAAGAGCAGTGAAAGAACAAAGTCTATCGTCAACCCTTGGTGCAAATATAAATTCCGAAGATAACCCACCTCTAGTAGCAGCTTGACCATCGTAAAGCTCTAAATCCAACTGAAGGAAATCAGAAACTGGGATCGAGGAAAGCTCAGAAATAAATCTAAGCAAGTGAATGGAATGTTTCCCAATAAGCGGAGATTTTGCTTCTTCAGGAGTTGCTTTTTCGTCTTTATCTTCTCCTCCATATCCAATGATTGGAACCATTTTGGTTTCCTTATCGTATCTTTGCTTTTCAAAATCAATATAGTGTTCAGCAATAGAAGGGATCTTTGCAATTGGGTGGTCTGACTTGACTATTTTAGTCTTAACTTTTCCATCTTCGCTTGTGTATATGACTCTACCACCTATGAATAAATCTCTGTCCAACCAGAGCTTATTCAAACTTCCTGAATATGGCGCAACTCCCAACAACTTGTATCCTTCCACATCTGACTTTAAGGAGATAGGTTTCAACTTAACGGTTAATGCATCAACGTGACTACCAATAATCCCAATCCCGTTGGTAGGTACCCAGTTTGGCCCGATGACTAACGCAATGATGGTCTGGTTCGATCTAATCGAGTAAAAAAACCCACCTTCTGAGATTTCTTCCTTCAAAGACTTTGACATTAGTTTCTTCTCATGAATCTTAGTAAACCCGTTTTGTTCAAGTATCTCGGCAAAATATTCAATTGTATGGAATGTAGTAGGACATGAATTTGTAAATTCCATGTAGCTAGTAGCTAAATGATCATATAACAGTTCCAATTTCCCGGTCCCAGTACTAGTACTTGTACCAGACGCAGTAGCAGATGGAGTAGAAGCTGGGATGGTGAATTCGTCATCTGTTGACAAACCATCGTCTGAAGTTATTTCGTACTCTATATCCGAATACGAATGCTCGATGTCTGAATACACTACGGACATCTCTACTTTAAAACCTTAAGAATAAAGTGACTCTTAAAACCTATTAAACAAAGTAATCTTTATCATTTCAATGTCCATTCCACCAATCCACCGAGAACTGATACCAGCACAATTATATATGCAGGAGAGCCACAAACTGATAAGGCATCCACCATACAATTAAATGGCTGCGAATATATCTGTTAAACAAACCGTAGTTACAATAACAGATTTGGTAGAAGTGATACCCACTAAAGTAGAATCCTATAATATCAAATAAGCCCTTTTATATATTGGAACCTTTAACTTGAATGGGAGACAATTTTGATTGAAATAAGAAAAAAGAAAAAAAAAAAAAAAGTCCAATTTGCTTGACAATGTGATACATCAACAAATCACCACCTAATTACATGTCACCAATGCTGTTTACTTAGATATCTAAGGATAATAATTTAATCCCCCCCTCCCACCCAAAGGTGGCAAAGCTTAACGCAATCGCCCTCCAGTATAGGGATGCCCTAACGAAGTTCTGTTCTAGATAGATGAGCGTATTCAATTCTGAGCACAAGACGCTCCGCTAGCACCTATCTGGCGAGGACACCAAACTTCGTTGGGCTTGTCTCCCTTCCCTTCAGTTGTTACTTTAATCTCTCGTAGGGAAACAAAGCTCGATGCAATCGTCCTCTCCAGATGGGGCCCTAGCGGAGCAGTACTCTGAAGCAGTAGTATTCAAACTACATTGGGAACCTCTGTGATTACGAATACTCCTCTAATACAGGAAAAGGGAAAGTTTCTAATCATAAGACGCTCCGCTGGCGCCTACCCGGCGAGGGCGATTGCATCGAGCTTGGCTCCCTTCGGTCGTTCTTTTAGCTCTAGAGGGGGTAAGTAGCAGCTGTTCCCTTCTTTATTGGTGCTTGGGCTTGATGATGGTCTTGATTAAAGAAAGTAAGAGGTTTTAGTTGAGCCTACTCGAGATGATTTTTGAATAACAAGGATATGATGACATTGGCTGAAGGTTCCAATATCATTATGATATTTGTATTAGAGAACATGGTTAGTATAGTTAGGTCTTTTAGTGAAAGTGTATAACGCGTGAAAAAAAAAAAATATTGGATGTATACGCGTTCCTACTTGAAGACTAAAAAGTGAAAATCATTAAGTTCAAGTTACTTGGTAGATTACCAAAAGGTTCTAGAAGGTTACTATTTTAAATGGAGGCATCGACTATAACCGTTCATTGGCACGATGAGAATCTGCCGATTTATTCAGTCGATTTTCAACCATTTATGCTGCTTGATGCTGAAGCAGGCACTGGTCTGAAAATCAAGAAGAGTGAGAGATTGGCTACAGCTGGTGGTGATAATAATATAAGGCTTTGGAAAGTCCAGTACGATGGCTCACCCATTTCAATTGATTATCTCTGTACTCTCCAGAAGCATACGCAGGCGGTGAATTCTGTCAAGTTCAACAAAAGTGGTGATACGTTAGCTTCTGCCGGTGATGATGGGTCGTTGATACTCTGGAAGAAGTCTGATACGATAGTGAAGGAGTTTGGGTCAGAAGAAGACGACGAGGCCAAGGAAAGTTGGATTGCAAAGAATATTTTGAGAAGCTCCACATCGGAGATCTATGATATTGCATGGTCCCCCGATTCTAAGTATATTGCTACTGGATCGATGGACAATGTTATACGAGTGTATGATTTGAAGGGCCAATTGTACCAATTGAGTGACCACTCGCATTACGTACAAGGTATAGCTTGGGATCCGAAGGGGAGATATTTGGCCACACAGTCAGCTGATAGAAGTGTTCATGTGTATGAATTCCCAGGCTTTTCTGGCAAAGCTGAACCAAAGGGAGAAAAGGTCGAGGAAATCTCATCATTTGATATTAGGTCCAAACCAAAATTAATTGGGAGGAGTACTAAGGCAACGTTCAGTTGGAGCACAAAGCAACTTGATGGCAGTACCGGTAGTATCAAAACTGATGAGGTTGCGTCTAAACCAAAGACTTCACTCTTGTATCATTCAGAGACATTACAGTCATTTTTCAGAAGGCTAACATTTTCACCAGATGGTAGTTTATTGTTAGCACCGCTGGGAATATTCAAGCAAGACGAAGAGGCGGTAGTGGGAGGTACTCCTGGAACTCCAGAAACAATAAGCGTATCAGAATCTTCTGGTCCACTGGTAGCATCTGGTGTTGAAGAAACCAACACTGTATACATATATACAAGAAAGGGGTTTGCTCAAGCACCAGTTTGTCACATATCAGGTTTGAAAAAACCAGCTATTGCTATAGCATTTTCACCTGTTTTATTTCAATTGACCACAAAGGAGAAATCCACACCTTCACCATTTAAATTACCCCACAAAATGATATTTGCAATTGCAACCCAAGACTCGATAATAATTTATGATACGGTCAAAATGTCACCATTGGGCTACGCTTCTAATTTACATTATTCCACCATAACCGATTTAGTATGGGATATTGATGGAAAAAGTTTAATGGTTTCATCAACCGATGGATTCTGTTCAGCCATTGTATTTAAAGAAAATTCATTTGGAAAGAAGTTAGAGGTGAATGTCACAAATAATATCGAAAACATGGAAGTGAAACATGAGGAAATCAAGTTAGAGCAGGAAGTGGAAGAAAAGGTAGATACCGAGATAACATCTGACAAACAGGCAAAGATTTCTACAGATACATTGGAGGTTAAAAGGATAGGAGAGGAATTTTCAGAAGGAATAAGTTCTGCAGTAGAGAACTTAGTGGCCAAAGCAATTGCGCCAATGAATTCACATTTGACAACTGAACAAATAATTTCGGTACCTAGTGAGCCAGTTTCCAGGTTTGTTTCCCAGCCAGTAAATGATATTTCAAAGTTTATGGCTGCTCCGATTATCCCAACGGCTATCACAGGTGAACCAGCTACTACGGACGTCAAAAATTCATCTACCATAGAACCATCTGCCGAACAATCCGTGGCAGATGGTGCTACAGTTTCAAAAAAGCGCAGAATTCAACCAATTTTGATTGAATAAGCATTCAATGCAAAAAATGAATGCTAGAATATTTTTATTTTTTTTCAGGATTCATTGCATTAGATATCAATAAATACAAAGAAACGTCACATTAACTTTAAAAAGTCTCCAAAGGACGGTTGAGCTAGACTCCTTTTTATGCTATCATAGCGTTTATCTAATATGCATCAATCCAAAAACGATCGAATACAAATAGAATATTATCTCAAGATACATTCTTGAATTTGGGTACATCTTGATGTATAACCCTTTAACCCAACAGTCTACATGATCAAAATTATGTTTTCTTTGTATATGGTATTGTAACCCTTACAGATAGTTTCATAAAAACAAATTATACATTATACTAGAATAATTTACTATAGTTAGGATCAGAGTATCTGTAATATCTTTCCTTTGTCCATCTTCTACAATCTTTACCCCATTTAATTAAGATAAGAAAACTTCCATTGATGACAATACTAAGCATGAACATCAACCAAGTAGTTAAAGAAAGTCCACAGGCGTCTAGCCAAGGTTGAATGATAAAGCAGAAGGCCATTCCAACAAGATTTCTAAGAAAAAGCATCAAAACAAGAACTTCACCGGCAATCTTTGGATAGCAATCAACAACATATGTTAAGGTAATACCACCAGATGACCCCATGGCAAATCCCATACAAAACTGGCCAACACCGACTGAAACAAACCAATTTGCAAAATAAACGGTACCTAATCCATAGGCAAGTATACCTCCAGCGTTTAAAATTGTTGGAATTATCATTGCCCATAAACGAAATTCAGGCTCCAAAATCCCATTGTTTCTTTCAGAAAGTTTAATGGTGAGGTAATCAACAAATACACCTCCGTAAAACATACCAACTACCGATCCTAAGAATGCACTGACATTGGTTAATCCGACTGCCAGGGCTGAGAAATTGTAAGGTGGGGCAGAGTACATTTCAGATTGAGTTGTTTCAAGAAGTGACAACCACATTATTTGCGATCCATACACAATCCCCCCATATATGACTGCTGGAAAGGTTACCAATAAAAATGGTCTGCAAAAGATAGTGAGCCATGGCCTGGAATCATTATATTCGGTTTCAATCAACCTCATACGTTGCCAGTATGTTCTCTTGCTGATAGATCCGTCAATTGACGAAGAATCGCTATCGTCAGCCGTGCCAACCGAATCTGTGAAATTGTTCTTCTCCTGAACTTCAGCGCCTGAATTTGATAACATAGTTTGGTGACTCTTTATTTGTTCAAGAATTTCCAACTCGGTATCTTGAGTTTCCAACCTTTCAAAAGTTGTGTCTTCCATGTAAAATATTTGGATAACAAGCAATACAACAAGGAATATGGTTAAAAAGTAAAAACACCATTGCCAGTCCATTGAGTCGATAATATAGCCACAGGCTACTGGGCCCAAATCTGTACCGGCATACATCGCTAAGATAAACCATGATAAATAACCTGCTCTTTCGTGCTGAAAGAATACATCAGTTGTTGATATTTCAACAAGGGAGTCTACTGGTGCAGTAGCAATACTACCGATAATCATCAGAACGTATAAGTAATTGATTGATGTCGAGAACATACCAACTAAATTGGCAATGATTCCCAAAACCGTGCACAGGATGTAAACAAATCTTCTTCCAAGTTTCATGGCCACTGGCTGTAAAAAGACACAGCCCAATCCTAAGAACAAGAAACTGATTGCAACAGAGTAGTTCAAAGTAGTGTAAGTAGTGCCCTCCAATACTTCGGTCCACAATGTCCATGCTGGGACGTTCCACGCAATATTAGCTAAAGTTGTTAGTAAACAGAACCCAATGGGTGATCCATGCATATGAGTGGTTTAGATAGACGTACCTGCTTGTATAAAAGCCCAGATCCAGAGGAATGTGAATTGACAGATCTTCTTCTTCTGGCTCCATCTGAGCGGATCATTTGGGTTGCTCGATGGTTGAGGGACTAAAATAATGTTAGATTTCGAATTCTTATCCTTCTGGACATTCAAGATACCTTGCAAATCAAGAAGGTGGACGGTACCTGGAACCAATTCCTCTTCGAGTTCGTTGGTTGACATTTGCACGCTGTATGTAGAGAGGCTAAAATCATTAAAGCCTATAGAAACTGTGAACAATTTATATGAAGCCAAAGACAAAACACTGACGTTAGCCGTTCTTATTTTTGAGATAGCACTAGCGGGTATTGAAAAATATTAAATCGAGATAAGATAAGTGACTTTGGACCTACCTATTTTGGAAGATCCGCAGATATGTGAGATTAAACCTTAAAATTCCGCGCGGAAATTCCGTGCTCCAATTTGCAGCCATGAGACAGTCGTGCTTACCAATCGAAGTTATCGGGTTATACACATTGCTCTCCTACATTAGCAATGCTATCATACCCCTTACCATTTGGTACACTTCAAACATTCTGTTTCTTATCTAAAGCTACGATTGAAAGGATATTCGTGTCCCAATTCTGAATAACTCGGCCGGATAAACTACTGATAAAAATGTAACTGTTATAGTGGTATCCATTTCTCACTATTAAAAGAAATCAATTGTTATAAGCATGATTCCCAACTAGTAGAGGATCACGTAAGAGAGTCATATCCCTTTTAAATATAACACGGTGATTTCGGACAATTAGCAATTGCCGTAAATGCAAGAACTATGATGTGGATAGATGTTTACTTTTTTCATATTATTTTCCGTAGCCTAATTAATTTAATTCGGTGAAGACTTACTCCACCAAATTTAATCGTTATCAATTAATATTATAATCACGACACTTTAAATTTAAAGCAAAGTCTCCTAGCGGCTAGAAATCAAAGAGCATTTCAAAGCTTATTTTAATTTCTTCTTTACTGTAAATCTTACGTTTTTGAAATAACCAAAGATATTGTATTTGCTCCTTAGCGGGAAGTTACCAATAGAATAACATTCACTCAGATAAGATGCTCCATGGATGGTTCTCTGGCAAAACACTACTGAATTTCGCCAATCGTCTCACTTAATTCCCTAGTAGTCAAACCGAGAATAATAAGATCTCCTCAAAGGGGAAAAAATATACCGTAAATCAGACCTCGCTAAGATAAGACGCTCCGCGGGCGCCTATCCGGCGAGGACGATTGCATCGAGCTTTTCTCCCTTCGGTCGCCCCTCTACTAGTCCTACTGGGAGTAATAAGATCTCCTCGAAGAGGAGCAAAGCTCGATGCAATCGCCCTCCCCGGGTAGGGGGCCTAGCGGAGCGGTATTACCGAATAAGAAAATGCGGATAGTATTACCCTTTTTCACCATTCTGATAAAGACTCCAGACTCATACTTTTCTTCAGTTATGATAAAAGTATAAAGTAAAAGGGGATTCATTCAATAGGAGGATTGGTGGAAATATATCGATACAAGTTTGATTTTCATTCAGTTAATAATGAACTAAATAAGAATAAAACTAGAAAATTCGATTATTGATATCAATAACTCTAGTTAATAGTAATATTCTATGTTCGTTATGTATTTGAATTGAATTAAATTGAATTATATACAAAAAAGAAAGAAATTGAACCTTTTGGTTATTAAAAATCTCTCTATTTAAGCGGCATATCAACTTCATTTTTCAATTGAGATTCCAATCTTTTCCTTGCATTTAAAATCATTTCTTCTCTTCTCTTAGAAAGTAAAGAATTTCTTTCTGATTTAGATGTGCCCCAGGTGTTACTACTTGAACCAGCGGCTGTATCAGAGGAGCTATTATTGATTTTATCACTTAACCCAAATTTTTCAATTAAATTTTCAGGACCCTTTGAAGTGGACTTTTGAGTGGTTGAACCATTGTTTGAAGTACTAGAAGCTGCTACTGGTGTTGGTGCGTGTTGTTCCTGTGGTGGGATTGGTAATGAACCAGTTTCCATAAATCTTTCAATTGTTGCTTCAACTGAACCTGACCTTTGTAAATCCATTCTGATCTGTGCCACTGTAAGTTGTGGAGCAATAGATTGAACAACTTCAATCATTGAATCTGTTACCGGACGGTTTGATCTACTAGACGAACCGGACGAAGACGATGAAGGGACGTTGGATGCACCGTTTGATCTATTGGCTAAAGTTGGAACGTCGTCGGGATCAGCTATGTGTTGAGGAACTGGAGACACAAGCCATCTCATAAACACGAACGCTACTATTAACGTCACAATAAATAATACCGTAGAACTGTCCATACTAACTCAACTAATTTCCAAAAACGTATAGATTAAATATAACAAGTGAAGGAAACTGTAAAGCTGTTCAATTGGTTCTTTAGTGTCTATCTTTGATTCCTTCTCTTGTGTTTTGTCGTGCGCGATGACAAATCTACCCAACCTATACCAGTGTATAGCATACCGGAATCCAAGGTAATGGGAGTAATTGCACCCATTGTTTCCTAGATAGTAATTTAATGACATTGACTAACAACTAAACTGGATTGGAAGTATTAAAAGGTATGACGGTAATCTGGGCCTTAATGAAAAAAAATAAAGGGATGTCTTTGAGGTGACCAATTTTACCAAAGCTACAAACATAATCAACAATATAATAAGCCATCGAATTGTCTTTTGTGCTAATATTAAACACTTCATCAACCGAGTACCGCTCCGCTAGGGCCCCTATCCGGGGAGGGCGATTACATCGAGTTTTTCTCCCTTTGGTCGCATCATTAGCCCTACTGGGAGTAATATTGTTGAACCCTTTGAATGTGTGTTAAAATAACATCCACACTATGATGAGCCAGCGAATTGTCTTATATTAAATGCTTCATCGACCGAATACCGCTCCGCTAGGGCCCCTATCCGGGGTGGACGATTGCATCGAGCTCTTCTCCCTTTGGTCGCCTCATTAGCCCTACTGGGAGTAATGTTGTTGAACCTTTTGAATGATAAATGTGTTTTAAAATAATCTCCGCTATATAGTAAGCCATCGAAGTGTCTTATATTCTGGTATTAAGCATTTCATCAACCAAATACCGCTCTGCTAGTGCCCCTATCCGGGGAGGACGATTTCATTGAACTCTTCTCCCTTCGGTCTCCCTCACCCCCATTATCCGTACTGGGAGTAATGAGATCTCCTCGAAGAGGAGCAATGCTCGATGCAATCGCCCTCTCCGGGTAGGGGCCCTAGCGGAGCGGTATCACCTGTAAAATAAAAATTACATAGGAAGGCTATCTATAACATATACTCAATTACTTCACAATATAATGGAGATAAAATAATTGATAAGACAAAAAAATGGGGAATGGGCGAAATGAGAGAGAAGCGGAGGGAGTTAGAGTCGTAGTTACAATTTGATAGTTACAATTTGATGAAGATAATAACAAAATGAAATGAGTATATTATAAAGAAGGAGAACTAAATGGAATTGAGTGTTGAGTGTTCAGTGTTGAATATTTAATAGACCATGGACCAATAAATTTTATCGTAGAAGCAACGCAAAATATAAGGGTGAGTGGGGATCTTCTATTTAAAAGATAATTTAAAATCTTTGTCTTGATGCTTAACTTTGTATAAAAAGTTTGTAATCACTTCGTTTTCTCTACAAGGTAAAGCCATAAAGTGTTTCTTGACACTGGCAGCTAACTCCTTGTTTGAGCATTTCTTAGCATTCTTTTTATAACTGTCAGTCTTCTTACCTATCTCTGACTTGAGCATGTACCCGTTAATCGTGTAGGGTTGTTGTGTGTTCAAGTTGAACTTCCTGTTGTACTTCAAGAGCGAAGCTGTCGGTAACATTTCAAAGTCTAACGGTGATATCTTCTTCTTATCGTTTGGTCCATTGGATGTGATATGCTTCGAAAGAAACTCTTGTTGCGCTTGCTGAATAGACGTATTTTTGGCCTTAGCTGAAGCACGGGATCCTGTGGACTTCGCTTCTGACTCTGATGCTGATTCTCTAGTACGAGCCATCCCTGTATATTAAAATTGTTTCTTATCTTTTCCTTCTTCTTCCTCTAATTGTAAAACCTTTCTTTACATCTATCATATTTTTCTGTTGCTATATACAGGATTTTGTCAGAAATCTAAAATATGATACTCTTCTATATGCAGGATTGCTTAAACTGAATCATTATATACAATCTCCAAAATGAATGTAACTATTCTATAATTCAAGCCCACCTTCTTCTTTCATTGATTTCAATGTAAATTTTTATAGAAATTCTATAAGTGATAGAGGGCGCGTGAGAAAAATAACCTCCTCGAAGAGGAGCAAATCTCGATGCAATTGTCCTCGCTGGATAGGCGCCCTAGCGGAGCGTCTTTCTTTATAATGATAAATATCTTTCTTCATTTGGTACCGCTCCGCTAGGGCCCCTATCCGGGGAGGACGATTGCATCGAGCTTACCTCCCTTCGGTCGTTCCAATCTTACCCCTACAAGGAGTATTGATATCTCCTCGAAGAGGAGCAAAGCTCGATGCAATCGTCCTCGCCGGATAGGCGCCAGCGGAGCGTCTTTCGTACAATGTTAAAATTTCATCCCAACTTCCACTAAAACAAGGTCTCCTTTTCCAATCAATTGAAATCAGGCTTATGCAACTGTAATTATTTTCTATCTCGCCGGATAAATCACCCAGTAGATATGTATGTAAAATTAGATAATAATAATATTATTATTATTATTAATATGAGCCCTGGTACAGAAACCAAGGCTCAGCTGACTTCTATTGGAAGTGAGTTTATTGAACTAGCTAAGAATTCTATGAATACACTTCGTAAAGAACTTTCAAAAGAAACTTGAAAAATTCGTAGCAGCTTCAAAAGATATTTAATGAACAACTCAAGAAGAGCTGCTCAGATATTGCTCTAAAAGTCAACCAAAAAACAATATACCCTGATGCTGAATCCAGGATTGTTTATCGATAATTTCTGAAAATATCAAAACCCAAGTTAATTCTAAATGAAATACATCATCTTTAGAGATCTATTTGTTTTGATCTTCCACAATATTTATATATAAGCTAAAGTTGTCAATTGAATGTTCAAGATCAATCTGTATTATCATATACATGTATATATTTATATTCAACATCTCAGGTCACCTGACTAGTGATGTGAATTACCAATTAAATAATGAATTCCCTTATCTATTCCTTTTCCTTTTTTTGTTTTGAATTCTAGTTGATCACCATCCTCCTGATAAGAAAGACTCCAGTCATTCAATCCCTACTGGGGGTATGAACATTTCCTCGAAGAGGAACAAAGCTCGATGCAATCGTCCTCGCCGGATAGGCGCCCAAGCGGAGCGTCTTGCATATAGTGTGAAATAAAATCTTTCCTTTATATGGTACCGCTCCGCTAGGGCCCCTATCCGGGGAGGACAACTGCGTTGAGCTTGTCTCCCTTCGGTCGGTCGGTCGGTCGGTCGTTCATTTCAATCTTACCCTATTGGGGGTATTAACATTTGACATTTGTTGGAAGAGGAATAAAGCTCGTTGCAATCGTCCTGTTAGGGTTAGTCGACCCCATAAACAATCAATTCCAATTTAAACTTTAAGTACTTTTAGATGCTGCTTTCTGCATAAAGTAGTCGGGAAGTGGGGTGTTAGGGTGTAAGTGTAGGCAGGAATGCACAGTTTCTGATAAAAAAACTTACTAAAACTTTGCAATCGTGCCATTAGAATATTTGAATATCATTATTGTAAACAAAAAAAAAGAGGAAAGAAAGAAAAAAAAAAAGATTTAAAAAAAAAAAATAAATAAATAAATAAAAGGGTTAAAACTAACGTTTTTCTGTTTTTTTTTTTTTCTCCATTCTTATTTTTTTTTTTAACTGCTTGGAAGGCTCTTTTTTTTCCTAGAAAAAAAATTATTTTGTTTTTAATCTTTTTTGATTGTTTTTTTTTAGTTGACGTACATTTTTTGTGTGTGTCAAAAAAAAAAAAAAAAAACATGCTCATACAAATTCTTTAAGTAGTGAGTGAGTGAGTGAGTGGCTTCGGCTTTCACGGTGAAAAGGAGGTAATCTTAAGAAAAAGAATATACTAAGGTGTCGGTGCGCTTTTTAAGTATAGTGGGTATATATGAAGAAATGGGAGCTCATGATTGCATCAGTGGATTTTTGGATGTGTTTTATAAAGGTTTCTATTGTGCTTCTACTAGATACATTCATGCTGTCTCATTCCGTTTTTTTCGACTGTAAAATTATTTTTTGACTATAAATTTCAGAGAAGTTTTTTTTTTTAAAGGTTTTTTTTTTTTTTTTTTTTTTTTTGGTCAAAGCAAAGCAATTATTAAAAAATACTATTCCTCGGTAGCATCCATCATAAAATATATATATATTACCAGTAAGTAGTAGTTAAGCATGGAGGATGATTCAAGTGATTTTGTTGGTTCCAGATCTTTGAGGTTCAAGGTAAGGTAATCTGGCATTTTGCTTGGATTTATTTATTATGAATTTATATTTGTTTATTGCTTCTCCTATGCAATCACTTTATTTTATGTGATGCTTTCAATTTGAAGTAAGGACTCTTTTTTTTTTCTTCCTTTCTTAATTCTTTTTTTTTTTTTTTTTTTTTTTTTTTTTTTTTTTTTTTTTTTTTTTTTTTTTTTTTTTTTTTTTTTTTTT